>CAJQZJ010032781.1:807026-836822 GCA_907164525.1 Lophiomys imhausi
TCTATCTATCTATCTATCTATCTATCTATCTATCTATCTATCTATCTATCTTTTTTAGACAGGGTCTCTTTATGCAGACCTGTCTCTCCTGGAGCTCACCAGGCTGATCTGGAACTCACAGAGCTTCCCCTGCCTCTGCCTCTCTAGTGCTAGGATCAAAGGCATGTGCCACTATGCCCAGACTTGGTGCTTCTATTTTTGCCTCTCTGAGGAGGTTGCATGACATAGACATTGTCCAAGGGAAGGATACAGAACTGGAGAGATGTGGAGGAAAGGTAGAGCTGGAATAAAGCAAGCTTGTCCACAAGGACTATGGAGCAGATGCAGGAAATGCAGGGCTGTAGGAGTCCAGGAAACAGTTAATTGAGGCCACAGGAGCCTGGAAGTGGTGATGGTGGATCTGGTTGGGGAGGGGGCATTGCAGAGCACATGGTTCTTTTTCTCAGGTACCTGTGTTCCTCTGTGTCCTTAAATGACAGCTTCTGGGTGACAGCATTTTCTGCTTCCTGTTTTGGTTTTCAAAGCAGCCACTTGGGCAACCCAGTATGCTAGAGCCTAGGAGGAATCTTGTCTGAAATGCAGATTTTGTTTTTGATCTGCATTTTGTAGGTCAACAGGCTCAGTCAGTTACTTGGCAATAATTACAGGGCTCACAAGGCTGTTGCTTCTGAATAATTTATCTTCTGTTAACCACAAACAACCTCTCCTAAGGAACAGCTCCCTCTCTGGCTAGAATTTTTCCAGGGGAACTAGGCCTTCCACCTTCTTAGAGTTGTTCTGGAGTGGAGATTCTCCCTTGACAGATGAGTGTCCTGAAGCTCATGCTGGGTAGCAGATGGCCTTTTCTCTTCTGGCCTCATGTAGGGAGGACCCCAAAGATGTGTTCTGTTCTTGGCATATGAGGCAGTGGAGTGTGCCCTCGTCCATTTGGCAGCAGGAAGCAGACACAACAGCTTTTGGTGACAGGCAAAGCAAGGCTGATGATGTGGAAAGATGGGTTTAAAGTTGTTTCCAAGTCCTCTTCCAAATTCTATATGGGTTTTAAATTATGTGTTTATTCAACTTATTTGTTTGTTTGCTTGCTTGTTTGATTGATTGTTCTGAGATACTGTTGTTATAAAGCCCAGGCTGACCTCAGCCTTGCTGGGATCTTTCTGTCTGAACTAAAGTATGCCCCAGTTTCCTTTAAAAAAAAAAGGTTCTAGATACTAAATTCATGACATGTTTGCAAGACAAGCACTTTCTGAACCGTGTCATCTCCCCTGCCCCTAAGCTTTTTATTTTTAATTGCCAAGAAATAGTTGGCTGTATGTTGCCCCAAGGCATAGTGTGATTTTTAATTTTTTTATGTGTGTATGCATTTTGTAGCAGCACCATCACATGACCAAGACAGTTTGTACAGAACTGTGTTGGGAGGCACACAGAGGGTGTCTCACTGTGTCTTCTATTTCTGTTATGAAATCTCAGACAAAAGCAACTTTTCAGAGAAAGGGTTTAGTCTGGTTCACAGTTTGAGGATTCACAGTCTACCATGATGGGGAAGTCAAGATAGCGTCTGTTCACATCCTGTTCATAATCAGAAATCAAAGAGTGGAGAGTGAATATTCAGTGGTACACATCAGTACCTCTCCCCTGTTATGCAGTCTATAACCCAGCCTAGGGAATGGATAGGTCTTCCCAATCACAAGTGATGTCAGTCATCAGGATAATGTCCCACAGACATCTCAGGTTCACTCTCCTTGGAGGAAGGGACTGTCATACTTCTCCAGGGCAGATGCTGCATGCATGTTCTTAAAGAATAGGTTTTGGTAAGTAGAGACAAGTGTATGTGTTAGTTAATTTTCTGTTGCTGTGATAAAATGCCATGAGCTAAAACAGCTTGTTTTTGCTTATGTTTTGTTTATTTTGGCTTATGGTTTCAGAGGGAAAATGTATAATGGAGTGGGGGAGGGGTTGCATAGCAGCAGGAGGCCAGAGCAGGAATCTGAGAGGTCATATCTTCAACCACAAGCACTAAATAAACACAGCAAGCTGCAAATGGGGTGTGGCTCTGAACACTTAGAGCTAGCTCTCAATGATGTCCTTCCTCCAGGAAGGCTATACCTCCTCATAACCTCCCTAAATAATACGACCATGTAGGGACCAAATACTCAAATTCCTAACCCGGCCGGGGAGAACATGAGATCTCATCTGAACCACCACAGTGTGTGAGATGGTGTGACCACTAGCCTTGTTTAGTGGCTATCTCACTTTGTAGTAGGTTTTCCTCGGTGTCTTTTCTCTTGGAAATAAAGAAGGAAACAGACAACTATTTGGGGAATTTTGCTTAGGTGAATCATATTTTGTGTCTAGAGCATGGTTATGTATGTTCAAGGACACCATTTGTGATCCCTCAATGTTGGCATTGTTTTCCTGACTCCATCCAAAGAAGCAAAAGCAGCTTTGACATTCAGAAAGTCCTTGCAGGAAAGAGGACACAGTGTTTTCATTCCCTTTAAACCATCTTAGAGCCTAGGACTCTGCTTTCTAATCACCTCCAAGCCTGGCATTCTTTTCCTTTGGTGCAGTTGATGGTTGCATCTGGGCTGGCAGGAACACCCCAGGATGTCCAATTGCCTGGTTCAGGGGCTGGAACTGAATTTCCAAGTTCTTTCTCTGTGATTCATGCAGCCTGTCCTCTGACTATTGCTAGTTAGAGAGAATGCAGGCTAGCACATTTCTGGGGGAGCCAAGGTAAAATGAGAGCTCTTTTGTCAGGGTAATAATAACACTTAGCACTTCTATAGGGCTTTTTATCTTCAAAGGGCTTTCCAAACATTAGCTAATTAAAAAGTCTGCTCAATCTACAACAGCTGCTGAAAAAATAAATGTCATGCTTGGGTGTATTAAAGAACGCAAGCTGAAACTTGAGGGCATCTCCACCTAGCATTTGTGGCACTCCTGCTAATGGGTTTGCTTCACCTAGTGGGACAGAACAGACATTAAAGTCAGTCCTGCCTGCAGAGGAAGGATGGCTGGGGACAAGGTAGAGGCAGCATGTAATGGGAAACTGCAGAGATTGTATAATATGATGTGCAGAATGAAAGCCAAAGAGAAGCTTCATAGCGTAATTTCTACTCGAGCTCTACAATTCCAGGCACACACGGTCCTAAGGAAACCAGCATCACACACCAACACTGAAACCTCTGCAAGAAGAGACATTCTTATGGACTCACCTAGTTCACTACACGTATTGTACTGAACACCCACTGGACACAGGAGAAAGAAGTTTAAAAACTGTATGAGGGGTCTGGAGTGATGGCTCATTTTGTAAGACATGACTACTCTTCTGAGTTTGATTCCCAGCCACTTACAAATGTGTAACTCCAGTTACTAGGGATCAGATTCTTTCTTCTGGCCTCAAGGGGCTCCAGGCACACATATGGTGCTCACACATACATGTAGGCAAAACACCAGTACACAGAGAATTAATTTGTACAAAAATAAAAAAGGGCTGAGGGCATGGTTCAGTTGGTAATGCTGGCCTTAGTAGCAGGATGTGAGATCTGGTCACCAGAACCACATTAGAAAGATGGATAATCATGTTTATAATCGTGGACCTGAGAAGGTAGAGATAGGAGGTCCCTGCATCTACTGGCCAAGAAGCCTAGTTGTTGAGCTCCAGGCCAATTAGAGACCTTGTCTCAAAATAAGATGGATGGAACTCCCGAACAACACCAGGAAAGTCCTCTGGTTTCTACTTGCATGCACATACATTTATACTAACACACTGAAAATTACATGGGGGGGCATTTTAGAAAATATTTTTTGTTTCTTATGGTCCATGTCACTTACCTATTGTACTTTGATTGTATGTTGCCATACATAGGCACAGGCTTAGACACATACACACACATGAACACACACAGTTGAGTCAGATTTTTTTAAATAAATTGAGATTATAGTGTAATTTCATCATTTCTCCCTCCCATTTCTTCCCTCTAAACCCTCCCCAAGTGGTCTTCTTGGTCTTTTTCAAATTCATGGCTTTGTTTGTCATAAATTGTTGTTATATATACTCACTCTGTAGGTTATTACTGATATGTATGTTTTCAGGGCTGGCCATTTGGTATTAGATAATCAATCTGTGCTCTTCCCTGAAGAAGACTATTCTCTCACTTCTTAATATAGTGTTGAGGCATGGTGGGATTTCATTGACAGTTTTGTAGACTAAGCCAAGGTATCAGTGCAAGAGCTGGGAAGGGGCTTTGATAATAAAAACAAAATAAACCTTCTAAGACTATTCTGTTGTCGTTTGGCCCTTGTTTTTGCATTGGGAAGTAGACAGCTCTGTTTTTCTTCCCCTCTTTTTTGCTCTTCATAGTGATAGCTGTTGATTACCACCTGATAATCTGTTTAAAGTGTAAATTCTGCAGAGTTCACCAAAAGTCATACATGAAGAGGGAGGAAAAGTAGAGGATGGTTGTGCACTGTTAGGATACCTGCCATGCTGTCTGTGCAAGACTGCACATCTGCAAAACAGATTATATGCCTTCCTTCCATTGGCTGAAGTGGGGTTATGAAAAACGACTTCTTCCTTCTGGGAAGACAAGTCGTGAAGGAGACACAGAGAAGTTACTTGAGACCAGGAGGTATTCTAGGAATTGGGAGAGAATGCAGAGATAGTGTGTCCTTAGACTCGAGAGAGAAACATCTGAAGGAAATTACATATAAGCTCACTTTTGCTAAGAAAAGTTGCAGGTCTAAAAATAGAAGAAAATAAGAAGGACAAGCCAGGTGATCTACAGCCCTGGTGCAGAGTCATGAAAACAAATGAGCTTCTCAGGGTCTCTTCTCTTACAGTCATGGCACAGCATGACATGATGTCTGCAGCATCTGGAATGGTGCATCAGAGCCCAGTGCCAGGGCCCTGTAAGGGTCTGAGAATCACTGAAGAAAGACCCCAGACTCATATAGTATGCAAAAGCAAAGAGTGTTTATTCTGCAGAAATTTATTCCAGCATGCAGGGGTCACCAGTTATACAAAATGGCAACCTAGGATAAAGGCCCAGGCCTTTTAAAGGGAATTAGGAATCCATGAGTTAATCTCTAATCTAACTGGGGGACTAGGGAGCAATTATATGAGGTGCAAGCTGATTGGTTGGGGCCAGGTGTTCAGCCCTTCAAGTAACATTCTTTTGATTTTAAGCCTTATAAGGTCACTTAATGGCTGATTGGCTCAGACCTGCCTTGGGTTTTTTTCTGGGGACCTGTGGGCTGCGGTCATTCCTGCCTCACATCCTGTTTAATTTTAGAGCAGATGGCCTGGCATTTTCTGATTGGCTGCCCATTTTCTGTGGCTTTTCCTGTCCCCTCCCTTCTGGAAAGGACAAACATAGGCCTAGCCTAGAAAGGTGACAACCTGAAACCTGCCATGGAAGTCCAGTCCCTTCATTCTAAGACATCTTTGTATAGACTCGCATGGTGTGCCCTGGGCCTGATGTGGTTAGAAGGAGAACAGAATCAGGTGTTTGTTGGCTCCTCTGGACATTAGTTAAAATAGGAAATCCTCAAGAATAAACAAAAAGTCTGTTGTTTGTTCAGGTCGTGTCTTTTGGTGGAGAAAAGATTGACTTTAAGTAAAACGAGACCTGATCATATAATGGTATATCATGCAGCTAGTTGAAACAAGGAGCCTTTCTTTATCACCATGCACTGCCTGAGGGAATTGATCAAGCACAGGAAGAGAAGTGTTTGTTCTGTTTTTAGATAGCTATGGATTCATGTACAGAAGAAAGGGCTAGGCGTATAGCTCATTAGTAGTAATATATATAGCATAACAAGTCCTGTGTCCAGACTCCAGGATGGGGGAGGGGAGAGAGGGAGGGAGGGAGGGAGGGAAAGAACTGAAGCAATCCCTGTATTTTTCATTCAGTTTCCAAGAAGGTAATGTCTTGCATTGATACAGTTCAATATCACAGCTACAATGTTGACAGTGACCACATTTCAACTGGCCAGTGTTATTTATGCACAGTGGGTTTGCATGTGTATATTCAGTTCCACACATCTTTATTACATGTGTTTCATTGTGTAACCAGGGCCACAGTGATGTCACAGAACTTGTACATCAAATTTATGTCATCTTCCAAGCCCCAGCTCTCTCCTCTCCAACCTTACCTATGGTAAACACAAATCTGTTCTTCATGGTCATAATTTTGTCATTTGAAGATTGCTGTATAAGTGGAATTACATGGTATGTGATTTTTGGAAATTGGCTTTTTAACTCTGTGTAATTTCCTCATGATTCATCGATGTTATTGGATATATCAGTTCTTGAGACAAAATATTGTTGGGATTGTTTTTTATCCTTTCTACAAATATGGCTTTTAACTGAAGGGCAGACTGTCTATCCACAGGCTGACATGGAGGGCGGCTCCATCACTTCGGCATTCATACTCTGTTTGTCTCCTTGTTGTATAGCAATTTCCTCCAAGATTGAAACTCTCCATCCTGGAAATAAATACTTTAACCACGGAGGTACATAACTCAAAATAGCTTCAGTAAGTGCCTGAATCTGAGCAAGAAAAGTTTATCACAACTCCTTTCCTTAACCATACTTCCTTTCTCATTTACCTCAGGGTTACTTGAACATCTTTTAGAATTCCTTTCTTACTTGTTTGTTTGTTATTTGTGTATCATATCTTTGAGTTTACCACTGAATGATTTTCTTAGTGGCTTCAGTATGTATACAATATTCATATATAAATCAACAAGGTCTACTAGTAGTGTAATCCTTTCTTGCTTTTTGAGTTACTTTAAAAAAAAATACCTATAAGTTATATTTTTAAAAATAAAAAAAGGAAACTGGATGAGATTGGGTACATTCAAGATGGCTCCTTGTGGTCAAGTAGGTGCCTCTCTACCACACACACACTGATAGCTCTGGATACACTCAGTGAGTTAAAACAAATTTAAAAGACACAGAGAGCTGTGAGGAAATGGTGGGGGCAGATGGTGGATTGATTGGATCCGAAGGGATGGGTGGATCTTATGAAAGCACACTGTTATGCATGTATGAAATTCTCAAACGACAATAGCAGCAAGAAGATAAAACACTCCCAAATATTTGCTCACTCAAAATAAATGAAAGAAACAAAATCTTGCCTGCCCAGTCCTACTATAGCAGGAAAAGAAGTAAAGATCAAAGAACTTCTGAAGGAAGAGTGCAAAGAAATCTTGACTAAGAAAGCATTGTGCAGAAATTTCCATGGCATACCTCAGAAGCTGAAGATCAAGGGCTTCCCAGGACCACTAAAGCACAGAGCAGAGAAGCTGTGTTACCCAGAGCCCAGATCTTGCGCTTTTAGAAAAGATCCACTGCTTGGCACTTACAGAAGAAAACAGTGAACCCCAACATACTTCTTACATTCTCTACATCATTATCATGAGAGGAGTTAATAATGAAATGTGTGTCATGGAGTTGTTATGATGATTCACTGAGAAAATATAGGCAAGGTCTAACTCATAGAAAATCCCACACAAACCGTGGCTGTAATATGATGGAACTGTCCCTTGGGTGTCTAACAAGTCCAGAAGGTGCACTGCAACCTGGTCATTCTCCAGTGTGGAAATATGAAGTCACAGAGTGCATGCAGACCCTTCAGACAAGGCTCCCTGGTCCTGCTGTGTAGACAGTACCCTGGCTTTCACAGAGTGCATGCAGACCCTTCAGACAAGGCTCCCTGCTCCTGCTGTGTAGACAGTCCCCTGGCTTCAGGTCTCCCCATTATAGGCAGATCCTTCAATACCATGTTTGATGTGAAAGGGCTCACTTGCTGCTTCTTGGTTCATTTCTCTACACTGAGATTGACGGCCTTTGTGCTTTTTACATGACATGGTTGTTTGAATGTAAAAAGAAAAAGAATGAAAACTCATTGCTAAGAATTCATAATCCATTACTTTACCAATGGTTGTCAGAACTGAAAACTTTGTTTTTAGCAATAAGAAATGTGTTCAATCTTATATATCCTTTTTATTCCCTCATTAATAGATGTTCCTACAAAACTACTTTCAGGAAATGCATCATATGTATATTTTATACAGGACCCTGAATATTGCCAGTGACACCTGGAGAAACATTTTGTGTACCTTTTTGTTGTATGAAAGTCCATTCAGGTCTATGGACGATTCTCACCATCAGAATGGCTGCTGTAGGCCATTCTGACCACATAGCGGGTTGATTCTTGGAAGAATCTACCTGTATACTTGCTAGCCGTCTTTATGGTGTGAAGCCCTGGTTCTATTTCGGATGAGGAGACAATCAATCATCAGACCAAAGAACACTTTCCTCCCTTTGGGTCTCTTTTCCTTATAGGTTTTTACTCTCTGTTTAAGTCAGTTTGAGCTCATTTCGAGCGAGCATACTCATGGTTCCTTTCCAGGGCTTTTGCTCTTTCTCTCTCTTGCCAATATGTCTCATCTCTTGCCCTCCACCAGACCCTAATAAATCTCATACGGTAAATTTTATTCCCAGGTTTGGCTTGGCCTTAGCTTGAGTAAACTACAAAAGATTAATATTAAGGGCAGTTTAGAGTCAACAAGAACTTGCAGCTGGTGGTACAATCTGTGTCTATCAGACTGTAGCCAAGGAGCTTTCCATGGTGAAAAAGGCAGAATCTGATCATGGCTTCTGCTGCTGTGGGTGCGAGAAAAATGAGTGTTCAGAGGAGAGAGAGCTAGGAGGATATGTGGGTCAACAGAAAAAACAGTTCCTGGAAACTGGTCAGCTTTGCTATCTGGGAGCTGACAGTGGCCTTGTAGGTGTGTCTGTCCTCTTCTATCTCATTCATAGTCAGTTTGTACCTAGTTTCAAGCTGGGTATAGGGGTCAAGTGGGGTCATGGAAGTGAGTCATGAGAACAGGCAATGTCCAGAGTGAAGGTTCCAGGGCTTCAGAGACAACAGTGAGGGAGACATGGGGGCACCACTGGCTGCATGGTTCCTAAGCTCTGTTGCTGGGAGAAGCAAAGACATAAAGAGAAAGGAACTGCAGTTGGATTAGTGAGTCTACACCAAGAAGATTTGAGACAGTCTTTCACAAACAAGAGGAAAGCCACAGAAAACATGTAAATTTTCATAGAGCAATAAGAGCAGAAGAGCAAAACAGAAGAGCAAAATGGACAATAAATAAAGAGGTATTAAGTTTTATAACTCGTTAAGGAAGTAAAAATTAAAGCTTCAGTAGCACACAATCTCTAAACAAAGAAACAAAGCAATGATTGCCAGACTCAAATGTTGGTATGGATCTATAACAGGCAGAACTCTTTCATGTGCTGGTATTAAAATAGTTAGTGCAATGACTATGTAAAGTTTTTATTACCATCTATTAAAATTGATTGTATGTATGCCCTGTACCCTTATCATTTACAAACATATGAGCATCATACATGCATGCATGTTTTGGAAGCTTTATTTATAATAGCCATATTTCAGAAATAAAAACAAAATGTCCATCTAAAGGAATGGTTGGATTTACTGGCTATTCTATCACAGTGCATTGTGGAAAATCACTAACTGTGGTCCATTCTCACAGTGGTAAAAGCAAAAACACGTCAGGTGTTAAAGTGGACATGTTGCATGATTTCTTTTATACAGAATTCAAAAAGAGATGCATGTTTATGAGAGGATTTGTCTTTGGGGAGCAGACAGAAGGTTGTGTTTGTTAAAAAATGTATATGACCTTTCTGTGGACCTTGTGCGGTCTTATTTTAAAGTGTTTGATTATTGTTTCATATGCATGACTGATCTGAAATACTTCATCTCTAAGATTTCTGCCCCTTTTGTGGATTCTGTACTGGCATGTGATTACTTTTTCTATAGGGAGGTGCAAGCAAGGGTCTGTGTACCCCAGATAGAGATCTGACAGAAGACCAAAGGCCAGCAGTGAACAGATAGGCTTAATGGTGTTACTAACAAGACCCTATGTGTGGGTTTTCTTACTGAAGCAGCAGTGACTCCAAGGCAGCTGCAGCCCTGGAGCTTTCCTCGTGGCAGTCAGTGTCTTCTCTTTCCAGTATCCCTTAGTGTATGTTTAACCCTCCCAGGTTGTCTTTAAAGAGCAGAATGTGACGCTGCAGCAACAGAACCGCTTGGGATCTAGTCGTCTACTTCCCATTCCCTTCCTCATTCTTCCCATGTTGTGCTACCAATAAATAGATTGGCTCTCAAAGCATCCAGAGCTGGAACTGTCGTTGAGTGTCCTGTAGGGATTGGCCATTCTGCTTCATCTGATGTGCACGTCAATTCAGTTGAAGGGTTTAGTGGTGGGACAGTCTACAAGTTTTTTCACATTCTGTAAGAAGTGCAATGATTAATCAGGTTATGTTGGGCCTTCGAGACCTGCAGAAATTTGAGTTAATCCATACTAGTCCTTTCTATATTACGACCTAAATGGGCTAAAATACTAGGCAATGCCGAGTGGGAAATATTCTTCCTGTGATTCACAAAAGAACCAAAAAATGTCTGAACACGAGATTAGCTTGGACAGCACGGGGGCTTTAGTGGACACAGCAGACAAAAATTCATGATGCAATAAAAAGGAGCAAAGTCATGTCAAGGGAACCCTGGACTGTGGCAGCCTTCTGCACATGGCATCCGTAGGACCCTGTGGTATTGTACACTGTCTGGAAGCCATGGGAGATGCAATGGAGCCAAGAAGAATGTGGGTGCGAAAACTCCAGGAGTCTAAGCAAAGATTTACACAACTCATATAGCAGAAGAGACAGGAATCAGAGGTCAGAATTGTCCTGAGAATGGTAGGACTAACAAATGCCACATGAGATCCTGGGAAGCCAGGGTCTTCTAGCAAGGCCAGCCTGGACATGGGTATCCTCTATTGGGTCAAGATACACTGGCCATCCTCAGTCTTCTGGGAAAAGAAAAAAGGATGTTATCTTGGGAAGATAACATTATCCAGACCATAATTAATTGTTTTACTAATAGAATATGATAATTAACAAGAAAAATCACAAGGCATGTTAGGAAATGGATCAAATAACTGCATTTCTAAGAACAAGAGAAATAAACATGACATCCTTGATCTAGTGAGCTCATCAGAAAGAGTTTTAAATACTAATAATTTGTTCAAGAAAACAAATGTGTTGATTGTATCACAACTGAAATCAATTCATGTGCAAGGATCAAAGGGAGATTGTAGAAGTGAGACATGAAATTAGAACACAGAACGCAAGAGATGTGTTTCTTAGCAGGTTACATACACATAGCAGGAAGCATGAATGGCCAAGCTGGAGGTGTTGATTAAATGCATTTCTGAAATGAGGAAGTGAGGCCAAGAGGAAGACAGGAAAAAAAGAGAACACAGTGTATATGTGAGGCTTTGTTAAAATCTAGCATGTTTCTGGCAGGCAAGGTGAAGGAAGATTGATTGATAAATGCTTGTTGACAAAAAGTAGTCTGCAAGGGAATATAGAAGGAAAATAATCCACTACAAATAGTTCGAGCAACATTGGTTCATCAAGCTTACCTGGAGTACCCGAAATCAGAGAAAGGGGGTGAAAGTAAATTCTGAAACAATAGTGGCTGAGGGTTTTTCAAAATGCATGAGAACTTGAAGATACAACTTCAAGTTGGTCCCTGACCCCGAGCAGCACTAACTGTTGTGAGGTCATCGAAACGATTCTTCCAGACAGAAACCCAACAGGCCAAAATCTTACAGGCTGCGAGAGGAACAGAACAGTGCCCAAGGAAGGAACAGCAGTAAGACCAGAATTGTCTTTTCCAGGGGCATGATGGGATCCCAGAGCCAAACAGTGACATCTTAACCTGCTCATGGTAAGCACTTGCCAACCTAATTCTGTATCAGGTGAAAATGCCCTTCTGCAAGAAGGAGAAACAGGGCCTTCTGTGCACACACAGCAGCAGAGCAGAGACGGAATTGGAAGGAGCCACTTAAGCATGAGACTAATTCCAGGTGGAAGGACAGAAGTGGCAGAATAACGGGAGAGCAGCTCGGAAGGAAAGGATAGATGGCCACTGTGCCAGACAAAACCAGGATGCCTGGTGAGATTAGAAGACACTGCACTGTAGGAGAGGAGAAAGGGCCAAAGCATTATTAGTCATTGCAAACCCAGGCAGCTGGGAAAAGGTTAAGGCTGAATAATGAAATTTCTAGGGTTATCAGTAAAATGGCTTTACAAAAAAGAATGTAGAAGTAACAAACTGACAGAGGAAAAAGGAAAGTTCTATTTAAAAATAATTTAGCCTTTTTTTAAGAAATAGAAGGAGAGAAAAATATAAAAACAAATAAACAGAAATGAAAAACAACTTGGAATATGTTAGATTTCAATCTGGATATAACCATGTTTCCATTTTATATATAAACACTGTAGATTTCTTAAGCTCCTACATAGACATATTGTTACATATCAAGACCAGAAGGGAAATGAGGTAGTGTGAAAACTGTTGTCCAAAGGCGGCCCAAGGACCTGTTGGTATTGGACACTGGGCTGAAAGGCAGACAGCTATACTAAAGAGAAAGAGGCCGTCATAGTTAGCAAGTGGCCGACTTGCCAGCAGTACTGAAAAGCTACGAAGGCATGCATCTCATGGCAGGAACCCGACCAAGCGAAGAACACAGGGAGATTATGTCTGAGTATAGATTTAGGTTAGTAATCTGTTTCTCCTTGAACTCCAAGTGTGAACTGACAGAGACATGGGGTGTGACTATGGAGTGCCCCCTACTCGCGCATGTGTTTAAATGCTTAGTATCCAGCTTGTGCTCAGGCTTGGGAGGAGAGGGAGCCTCACTGGAGGGCTTGGGAGTGGGCCTTCAGGTTCCATAGTCTGGCCTCAGCTCCTGTCTGTGTCCAGCGGTGTGAGCAAGGTGAGCAACAGCCTTCCGCTCCTGCTGCCATGCCTTCACCCCTTCACAGACCATATGCCCTCCAACTTGAGCCAAACAAATGATCCTGTCAGTCGCTTCTTGTCAGGCATTGGTCACAGCAACAATAAAAATGTCCAGTATGAATGATATTGTTGGTTTAGGGTCTGGGGTGTCTCTGTGGGTGATACTACATGCTGCACAAACATGAGGACCTGAGTTCAAATCCCCAGCACTCACAGAAAAAACTGAGAGTGCACATGATACCTGCTGGGTTGGGTAGACATGATAATTGGCTGGGACTTGCAGCACTCAAAGGAAAGGCTGGCTGCACATGTGCCTGGGGCTTGCTACTCACTAGCCTTGCTCCAGTTTAGAAAGACCCCATCTCAAGGGAGTACAGTGGAGAACAATAGAGTGGGACATCCAATAATGTACATTCACATGGGCATACACACCCACACACATGTACGTACTATATACACACTTGTTCATACCATATACACAGATGTACATAACACACACACACACACACACACACACACACACACACACACACACACACACAAAGTAAGAAAATAACTAAAGGAATTGACTTGAATGAAATGGCTAACCAACCAGATCTAAATGACATAATGGGGCTGTATAGAGCAGGCTGCATATCTTTTCAAGGAAACATTATTTAACAGAATTGATGAATACAGATAAAAAAATGTAAAACGTTAGAAAAATCCAGTGATTGAAATCACACAGATTTCTTCTGATCATAGTAAATTAAGCTATTAATTAATGTCAGAAAGATGACAAGGGCACACCCATATCCTGTGGCCAGAGGTCCTACTCCTACCTTCCTGACACCTACAGCTACATTTGGCATGAGAGGAAATGCCCAGTCATGGTTCATAAAATCTGGGAATAACACTGTTCTCATCAACAGAATAAGAAAAATAAGTGTTATATCCATGTAGTGCAACAACCAACAAGAGAGAATGCTACCACACAGCCTCCTGTATGGGCCTGGGAGATACAGTGATGAACAAAGCCAGATGCAGAGCACAGCCCATGAGATTCCACTGGAAGATTCTGAAGCCGGCAATGCCGAGCTGCAAGGATGAGATTCACAATAGCATTTTATATTTTATCCACGTCTTTAAAATATATATGCAAAAAAAAACACCCTGTAGTAAATAACTCAAGATGAACAGCGGCAGAAGTGTGTTTAAAGAGCAGAAAGATGGTGAGCATTTCAGAGGAGATGCTTTCGAGCTCACCCTTCATGTCTTTCCACCCAGCAAGCACCTACTTCATACTCTACTGGTGATTGTTCTTCCCTGTTTCTTACAGATGGACATACAGCCACGTAGTACTGTTCAACTCACTTAAATATCTTTTCTCACCGTTATTTTCCAAATAGGAGTAGCCTGATGTGGCAGTTAAGGATAGGGCCCTGGAGAAAGACAACTGGGCCAATCTCACTTCACTTCAACTCCGTTTCTTTACTTAAAATGGAAGTAAAAGGGAAGCCTAGTGCTGCAGCACTGCTTCGAGAGTTAAATGGCTCACAAATTACTTAAAACAGCATCTGGCACGAAAGGAAACCCTCCATAAATGTTTGTGATTGTGGCTATAATTACCTTGAAGGTTTGGATCATTCCTTATATTTGTTTTAAATCTCTCTAATCCCTAGGACTGTGCTGAGCAATCAGGAAGATGGGGAGTTCTGGAAGGATGTGGGCAAAGCTATTTTGGGAACCGTTTTCTCTCTGTGGGTGAGGATGAGCGTATACTATGACAGGTTTGGCTCATGCACCAGGAGCTTGCATATAGCTACATACATTAGTCTATTTGGAATGAGATGTGAAGAATGTGTTCTAATCCATGGCAAAAATCTGAGGGCTCCAGAGAGGTTCCCCAAGTGACTTGGGAATCTATTAATGTAGCCAGGTGGTTGGTCCTAGGGATATGTGGCCCCAGCCAGTCCTGACTCTGTGTGCTTATCTTGCCTCCACTGCTAAGGAAGATGAGGACTTCTCTCAAGGAAATGTCCGAGTCATTTTCTATAAATGTAGGCTTCCAGAGCACAGCAGGTTCATAAGTGGATAGAGTGGAACAGAACTGAGCTCACCAGCACTGAAGTGAATCCTGAGAGATGAGTCAGGCCTGGGAAAGTTTAGTGGCTTGGTTTGTACACCTTGAAGTCCATATTTGAGTTTGACTTACCAGATAGGTGAAATTTCACAAGACCCTCAACTTGTTGAGACATTGGACACCTCGTTTATACTATGCAGTTAGTAGGAACTCCACAGGGGTTATCTAAGAGCTAAATGAGAAATGTCCCTAGTTTGTGGGCCACACAGTCAGGAATGGAGCCATTGCTTCCATTGTGGACACTGCCTTTTCTATTTCAGCTGAGAGGGTCCAACAAGATTGAGCTGGAGGGTAGAATGTAGCTACCTGAGCTTACCAACAGATCCTTTCTCATTTTAGAAAATCCTCTGGCAAATGTGAGAGTTTTGGCAGGATGTGTGCCATGATCCAGGATTGGCAAGGGAGGTGACGTAGAACAGTGGTTCTCAACTTTTCTAGTGCTGCAGTCCTTTAATAAAGGAACTCATGTTATATTATGGTGACTCACAACCATAAATTATTTTCATTACTACTTCATAACTGTAATTTTGCTACTGTTATGAATCATAATATAAATATCAGTGTTTTCTGATCATCTTAGGTGACCCCCCAGAGGGGTCACACTTCACAGGTTGAGAACTGCTGACAGAGAGAGAGAGAGAGAGAGAGAGAGAGAGAGAGAGAGAGAGAGAGATGAGCGCTGGAGGGATTGACCTTACTGTCTGTAATTATTGGTGGTGGAGGTGAGTCTAGAACCCTAGCTTCCTTATTGTCAGCTCTGCACTTCCTATTCCTTCCTGTTTACATTCTTTTATACCTAAAAAATCATATGGAGTGTGTGCTTGTGTGGTGTGTGAACATTCTTTGTGTGTGTTTGTGTTTGTGTATGTGTATGCATGTGTGTGTGTGTGTGTGTGCGCGCGCACACGCACAGGCATGTTACAGAGCGGCATAGAGGTCAGAGGGCAGCCTTTGGGTATTGGTCCTTACCTTTTCTCCTTTGAAATAGACTCTTTGCTATTGAGTAAGCCACGCCAGCCCGGAGCTTTTGAGGACTCTCCTGTCCCCCTTCTTGGCTCTCTGTAGTTGGTGCTGGAATTCCAGATGCATGTGATGTTATTTTTAAATAGGTTCTGGGCAGCTAAATTTGGGTCATCAGGCTTGCAGGACAAGTGCCTTTCTCCACAGAGCGCTTCTTCTCTCCAGCGCTTGTTCACATTCTTGTCCTCCTGATAAAACCTCCTGGTGATTCCTATGGAATATCAGGGTGGTGCAGGGCTTGGCCCCTGGCCAGTGCTAGTTTGATAAGCACACTGAAGGGTGGCTGGAAAGGAGCCATTCAGAAAGGTACCTGCTGCAGGAGCATGAGTTTGACCCTGTACACCCATATGAAAAGTTGGTTGTAGTAGCTCTTTCTTATAATCATGGTGTTGGGAGGTAGAGACAAAAGGATCTCTGAGACTCACTGGTCAGGCAGCCCCAACTTCTGGTGAGAGACCCTATCTCAAAATGCAAGGTGGGGGCCTAGAGAGATGGCACAATGGTTAAGAGCACTGGCTTCTCTTCCAGAGGACCTGGGTGTGATTCCCAGTGTGTACACAACCATCTCTAACTCCAGTTTGAGGGAATCTGACATTATCTTCTGGTCTCCATGGTCAATCGACACACACATGGTGCACACACCTACATGTAGGTAAAACAATGGTGGCATCTGAAAAACAGTTCACAAGTTCATCCTCTTGCCTTTACATGTATGTGCACACATGGCATGAACAACCAACACAAACATGCATACATCACATCTGCACATAAACAAACAAAAAACAAGCAAACAAATACTGTGCTGGAGAGATGAGCTAAACTTGGGAACCCATCACATTTGATCTCAGGTTTGTTGTCCAGGTTGCTGTGTATCTCAGACTTCAGTGGTGAATCTAGTATTTTGGTTTTGGTGCGAGGTGGGGGGATAGGGAGGGATTGTTGGAAGACTCCAGAATGACTTTTATGTTCTACTTGGATTTTACATTTCCCATCTTCTCAGTAGAGTTTCTTTCCTGTCCCTGGGTCTGATGATTATAACCATACAGTTACCTGCTTTGAACTACAGAACTGTGGTGACAGTCAGTTAAAAGGAATTATATGTTGTCTTAGTAACTGAAGTCTCGTGTCGGTACTGGGAGGTCTCAGGCAGAGGACAAGTAACCTGTGCAATAAAGAGAATTCTTACCTCATTTTTGCCAGTGGCATCTGAGAGCTGCATTCTGTCCTCCTCAGCATGCTGTGCTACTGAGTCATGTGGACTTTCCAGTAAGAGGACCTTGATCAGCCAAACCTCTTTTTAGAAAATAAATAACCTGTAAACAGCAAAGCATAGTTCAGGGTGCCCAGGGTCTCCAGATCAGTCCCCGGTGGACCCAGAAATCCCCAGCCACATTGCCACCTCAACCTTCCTAGAATCTCCAGATGGGGGCAGAATGTTCTGCTTGCACTCCGGGTCAAGCCAGTTGCAGAAGCTTTGCGTTCCCTACGTTTTAAGTAGCTCCAAGTAAGAAAAAAAAATGTCATGGAATATCCAGACTTAGATAGATAACAGTCCTACTCTTTATATCCTAGTTATTAACCCATAAGAAGAGGGGGTTGTCTATGGATGGCTTGCTATCCTTGCTTACAGGCAGATGCTGAGCCCCTTTCAAATGTAGTCTGAACAAAAAAGGGGCCCATGGCTTGTTTTGCCCATTGGATAGCATTGTCTCCACAGAACACCAATTTGTATCTCTTTGTGCCTTGTGTGGTTCTCACATACGGGATTTTAATAACCTCCATGCTGCGCTATGAATTTATAAGCAGAGTTGATGGAGAAATGGCTCTGTGGGACTTTATTTTTTCATTATTACTCTTTTGAAAAATGGGCTGTCTCATTTCTGTGAGGCTCTGATGGCACTGGCAGTGCTGTGGGTGTGGCATGGTTCTTACCACAGAAAGGAATCGGCACTTTTTCCTTTTGCTGTCTCTGCCCCCATACCCTCGCATGCCCAATCCTACCATTAGCAACCTCCACAATGGCTGTGACAGTGGGCTCCAGGCTGTAGTGAATCATCACAGAGAGACAGACTTCCCACCCCAGCACTGTAGGTCATCTTATGTTTAGGTTCTGTTTTCTATGTACCCCTTTAAACATAGCCATGTTTCCCCTGTGTAATATTCTGCATGTTCAAGGAACCTTCTTGGCAGTAGCTAAGAAGGCAGGTTTTAATGCCATCCAGTCCTGGAGTGGAAGGATGCCTTTGCCATTCAACCCTTAAGAAATTGTCTAGATTTTGTCAACTCCAGTTTCTAATGATATGAATAAACCTTCATCCCACCATGGTGGGCTTTTTCCCTGATATGTTCTGTAGTGTTTGATATCATGGCAGTCATTTTGTGGTTATTCATTCAACAAATGCTTATTAAGTGTCTATCATATCAGACATCATGTAGAGTTTCAGGGGGAATAAAATGATTTCTTTGTTTTTATAAAACATCATATGATTGTCATTGTCACTAATCAGCGTTTGGTTTTGAGACAACATCTCACTGTAATGACCAGGCTAGCCTTGTACTTGAAGCGGTTATCTGGTCTTAGTTTCTGAATGCTGTCTTCATGGGCATGAGGCCCCTCACATAACTGTAATTATTATTGTGGTTAAAATTTCAGCTGAAAGCTCAGACATTTCTCTAATAGTGCTTAAATGTCCCCTTTTTTTCATTTCTCTTAAACATTCACATGAAAAACAATTTTACGATCTCGTTTGCAAATGAACAATCCAATTCTTATCTTCATCTTATATATTTGGTCTTCAGACCCATCTATCCTTGTCATGGCTCCCATTTGAAGGAATCAGCTCAACTGAGGAAAAGCCTGAGAGCTGATCCTTGCCAGCTGTCATTGCCTTTTTATTAGAAATCCAAGCCTGTTATAGATTGAATGCTTCTGACTCCATATGGTTCTTTATCTGAAATTTGATATTAGCCCTCTTGGATGTTAAAGTAAAATGCAGGTTACAAAAGCAATTTTTGAATAGTTCAGGATAGGAAAGGTGTCAGGGGCTAAGTCCTTACATATATACTTCCAGACTGTCTGTCTAGATTCCTGGTAGGAATCTCCTGCTAGGTGTGTTTTTAAATGTGGGCATGTCTACTTGCATATACTCAGACATGTTTGTGTGGTATTGGTGCCAACCACTCAGAATGTATTTAGTGCTGTCTCTCAGTTCAGTAGGATGTTGGTAGTCTGTGTGACCCGAGGGCTTCGCATTCTGAACATGCCTTGCCATCCAGTGCTGTAAGACATATGCTCCAAAAAATATCACATGCTGTACAGATGAAGTGGACCTGCTCAGCGCTGATGCTAGGTGATGGGCAGAAACCAGCGTTAGTAAACACATCTGAGCTTTTAACCTGTGTTATTGGCATGGCACATCTGGCTGGACCTTATGAATTCCAGAATGCTGACTAAATGCCTGCTGTGTGCAAGGTGCCGGGTGGTGTTGGTTCAGTGGGAAAACAGGTGTGTTCTTAGGATAAGCCTAGGGTCTGCCATGAGAGACTGGCAGATGAGATAGTGAAGTAATAATAAATCATGACAATCATGACTGTGCTTGTATGAAGTACCCCTGAGGTCAAAATGTAAGTTTCTTTGAAGGGCCTGATGAGGCAGGGTTTGACCAGAGCTTCATGGATGGTTAAGCCAAGATGTCCTAAGTAAACTAAAGGGACGTGCCTGGAAAATAGGAAGTGCTGGAAGAGAGGGCCAGGGGAAACAAGAAATGTCTCCATTTCTTAGGTGGAGGCCAGAATATGGCATGATTGAAAACCTTCAAGAAGTTAAGTGTGCTTCTTGTGAACTGACTGACTATGAGCAAGAGGGTCTGGACCCAAGAAATTGAAGCCACTTGAAGGGGAGCTGTCCTCTACCAGCATGTTCTCTCTCTCTCTCTCTCTCTCTCTCACACACACACACACACACACACACACACACACTCACACACACACACACACACAAATAACCCAGTAAGTTTAAAAATTATATACATTTATTTGTTTATAGAAGGCAGTTTGTGCCTGGGTTTTCATGTGAAGGCCCCTGACTTCATCTCCCTGGAGTTGGTTGATGGTGTTCTCCCACTGTCTGGGCCCCATCAGACTCAGGTCCTTGGGTGTCCACAGTCAACTTTACCCACTGAGCTGTATTCTGGGCCTGGCTTGTGTAGTTTTACATAACTTACTTGATGTGGAGGAAGAGAAAAGGAGTTTTAATACTTTGGGAAGCTAACACAAAGGGACCAACTGCCAGCCAGCTCAATGCATTTGCTTTGTGGGTGATTTAGTTTTCTATTTCTGCAGCGTTTGCACACTCAGCCTTAGCTTTCTGTACCATTTATTAAGAATGTACATAACTTAATTTCTCCTAATACCAAATGATTTAAAGCAGCTGGGTAGTTGCTTTCTCCACCATGGATAATCTGCTAGCACTCTGCATCAATGTCACTCGGTGGCCTTTAGCCCCAGTCCCCAAGCCTCAGTTATCCATATGCTTTTTATTTTAAGGGGCTTTGATAGATTTCCCTGAGCTCATTTACTTATAGGAACAATTTGTTATTTATGGTGGTTCTGTAGTCTTTTATTTATGAGCTTATTTTGCTTTGGTGGAACCAACTTTCGTTGTAGGAAGTATTTCTTGACTATATATGAGCTTTGGGTACATATCTTGCTCTGTATAAATAAATGCATGATTCCATAAATTTTGCAGCTATTATCTTTTCTCTTCACGATAACTTTTGAAACAAAACGTGTTTTTCTAATGAGAACAAGTCTGCCGTTAACTAACAGAGATGGTTGACAACAGCATCTTTGACATGCTGTTGGTGACTAAATGCTGTAATACCAGGATTCTTCCAATTCCCAAGCTTGGATAATGGTGACTGTAACCTCTGGTAGCCACCCTTTAATAATAAGCAATGGAGCACAAAAGAATGCAGGGAAGATGGGTGCCTCCCTAGGGCTCTTGGCTCCCAGGACTAAATGTTGGTGGCTTTGGCAGGGAGGGCACAGAGGAGCCCAGCTGCTAGGATCTGAAGTGCAGAAGGTTTGCCAACTCAAAACGATTGTGTGCCTTGTAGCTTCCTAGTGCAGAGGTTCTCTGAGCCAAGGAAACAGAAACCTGCCTAGACTATAAACTGGCTTCTCTTGCCTCATCCTCTAGTAGAATAAGCTAAACCTGTACATCTTAGTTAAGCTTTCTGTAGCTGTGATTAAAAACCATGACCAACAACAGCTTGGGGAGGAAAGGGATTATTTCCTCTCACATTTTCAGGTCGCCTGCCCTCCCTCACTGAGGGAGTCAGGGCAGGAACTCACTGCACAGAGGCTATCAAGGAACACTGCTTATTGGCCTCCTCCCAGTGGCTTACTTACGCTGTTTTCTCATACAAGCCAGGACCTCCTGCCCAGGAGTGGCAATGCCCATGGTGACTGGGCCCTCCCATATCAATCATTAATCTAGAAAATGCCCAAGCCATTCTGTTAGAGGCATTTTCTCAGTTAAAGTTTTTCTCCTCCCACAACTCTGACTTGTGTCAAGTTGAAAAAAAAAAAAAAAAAAGCTAACCAGGTCACTATAGTCATCAAAATACCTATTACATTTAAAAAGGCGACAGCTCCTGGTGGGAACAGTGTCTTCAGCTCTTGTGTGAAGACTGCTCAGGTGAACAAGAGGCTTGTCATGTGAGGCAGCATTGCTATGACTTCACATACAGCAAGATGTTTTTTTTTTTTCCCCAAATCTTTTTGTTTCATGTATTAGTGAAGCAGTGACTTCTTGTTGTTGTGACATCATACCCCACAAACAACTGAAAGGGCAAGGTTTTATTTTGGCTCACAGTTTAAAGGGTTACAGTCTGCCTTACCTAGCTTCTTTCTTAGCCCTGTGTGTTTCTTTTGACTCTGTCATGTTTCTTCACTGGTGTGTTGGCGTTTTCCCCCATCTAAGTTTCACCAGATTAAATGTTTTCTTTTGAATATAAAAGTGAGGCATGAATGTGGAATCATATTTAATTCAAGATCAACCTACATTTAATGCAGTCCTTACTTCTCTGAAATGATAGACTCATGTGAAAAACACAAGACAAAACCCAGAACACAGAAAAAAACAAAAACAAAAAAAACAAACCTCAACATCATGGGACACAGATCATCATGGCAGGCAGATAGCCTAATATCATTGTGTCTACTGCTTCTATGTTTATTGGAATTACTTTTAAAAAAATGTTATGTGCATGTGTGCCTGAGTATGTGTATGTACACATGTGCATGCAATGCCTGAAGAAGCTAGCAGAAGTCCTCGTGACCATCCCCTGGAGCTGGAGTAACAGGCGGTTGTGATTTCGGTGTTGGGAACTGAACCCAGGGCCTCTGAAGAGCAGCTTTTTGCTGCTTAGCCCTCTCTCCAGCTTTCCTTTATTTCTTTTGCTCATGATTAGAAAACTCTGTTGGGTATCAGGGGGTGGCTATAGGGACTTTAATGGCATCCTTCACTTCTGCTCATGAAATTCAGTTAGAGTCAACAAAGTTTATTAGTCAAAGTCTCTGAAGATTGGCAACATTGCTCAGTGGGTAAAGGCATTTACCACCAAGCCTGATTATCTAAGTTTGATCCCTAGGACCCATATGTGGATAGAATAGAAGGACTCTCTCTAGTTGTCATTTGATCTCCAGAGGTGTGTGGTGGTAACACACATATGCACACATGGACACTTCACACATACACTCCCACATACACACAAACACATGCACACACACATACGCACACACTCACACATGCACACACATACACTTCTGTGTACACACAGGCATATTCAAACATATACACACACTCACACACACATGCACATACATGCACACACACTCACATATATGTACACATATACATATACACATACATGCACACACACGCACACACAAATAACTATATATAATACTATTTTTTACATCTGCAGCTATTACTCAGTGTTTCCTAGGGGAAGAACCATCCCAGGTGATAACAGCTATTTTAGACCCACATACTTGAAAGAAGCTGAATTAACCAATTATGTGGTAAGCGTGTGTTATCTTTTTCTTTCTAGCTTTTTAGGACTGAATTTTTCCCATCTTATCTCATTATCCCCATTAGTGTTCACATTTCAAAGCGAAAGTCCAATGCTGGTAAAATCTGAAGAGTTGGAAAGTAAACATCTCCCTCTTCATTTGCTAAGTTGTCCAGCAATGACAATTCCCCAGTTGGGGAGCTTGTTAAGATGTATTCTGTCAGATGAAAAGGCTATTTTAATAACTCATTATTATTCTAAGCATGGACCTTTTATTTTAGAAAAAAATGGATAATTAGCATTTTGGCTTATCACTTTCTCTTCATGAATACAAATAATCTGATAGACAGACGACCAAGAGAGACTTCATTAAATAATGGGTCTAATCAGCTGGGGATGGGAGTAAATTAGAGGTTAGACTTCAGTCTGGGAGGTGGAACTTGGGGTTTGGTGACAGTGCCGTTCATTTATCCTGCATATTTTTGTTGATTGACCTGATGCTGCAGTCCAAAAATGAGAACACTTGTCAGCTGGTGGGAAAGAAAAGCGTCTGAGCTCAGCACTGGGGGCTGTTGGCTACACTGCATTTAACCTGCAGCTGGCTGAAGAGCACGGCACGGCCCGTGGTATTCTGACTTCTCGCTGTCAGTCCATTATTAATGTGGACATGCTGGAACTTCTCCCAGGGATGGAACCCAGTCCTCAACTCGTTTTCTCACATTCATTATACACCATGCTGCTGCGAGCACTTCCCTATAATATCCAGATTTTCAAAAGCATGCTTTATATTCTGGAAAAAAAAAAAAAAAGAAGGATCAGCTAACACCCAACCAAGATCCTATCCTGAAATTAGTTTCCTTTGAAACATTTTAGGATAATTTATCTTTTGGTTCCTGTAAGACACCTAATGCTGTGTTGGCGAACTACTTAGAAGTTCCTTATGTAGAAGAGAAGTTGCCACTGGCAGACCATCTCCAGCTATGGTGGCTGTCTTTTGAAGCTTGTCAGGCAAACCTGAGAACTGTTCCCTGTGTTTTGTTGGTGTGTCTTCTGTAGAGGAGTGGGGAGAATTAGATCTGAGGAGTTACTCCCACCATGAGTTGGCAGAAAGATTTTCTTCACAATTCCTACTCTACATTCATTATCCTGTTTTGTGTTTCCTGAAGCGTCCTCTGACATCTTCCCTTGATGATCTCTGAGTAGCATCTTCCTAGGAAGCAGACTTATGCCAGAAAGACAAATGAAGGTATCAAGCACATGATGTGTTCTGAAACACATTTCGCTTTATTACTAACATCTCTTAAGAAAAATAACTGAGGCTGAACCAGAAACAGAGCAATTCAGTTCACTGTGTTGATAGCATGCTGGAGATGGAAAAGCCTGTTTGCCCTTGTAAAAGTGTTATGAGTGCTTATGTTCACAGTAGTGCAATTCATTATTGATCAATACCTCACAAATGAGAAGTGGAGACTCTGGTTTCTGTAGAGCTTTTGTGTGTGCAGTAACAGTAGTGAGGGCATGGTGGGGAGAGGTAGAGCCTGGGGTGTGTGCCTTAGAGAGGAGAGCCTTCTGGGAGCCTTGCTCTCAGTTACTACGATATCGTCACAAGGCTGGCTTCGTATTCAGTTTTATTCTAAATATCCTGTGCAGATACAGAGACTACTCATGGGAAACTGAAAAACGGGTGGATTAAAGTATTTGGGAAACCTATGTGAAAGCACATGCCTCGGCAGGGGCAGAATGGGGTCTGACCTTCCAGTAACGTGTTGCTTGAAGCTGGCCATGAACTTCCCATCACCCTACCAAGTACTGGAGGTGAGCAGCTTTTAAAAGATTGATTTTATGCTCACAGAGTTAGAGGTTTCAGACTGTCTTAGTTAGTTTTCTATTGCTGTGATTAAAACACTGTGACCAGGTTTTGTCCTTTTTGGACAGCAGTCTGTCTGCAGTTGGAGCAAGGGGTTTTTTCATGCCAAGAGATAGGCTTGCCACTAATTCAACCATCTTACAGTGGAGATTCTTCGATGCTTATCTTCTACTTGTAGTAGAATAGGGGGTGCTGTCAGGAGCTGATATGTCTCGATATCAAAAAAAAAAAGAAAATCTTAATGTAAGATAACATCTTTGAATGCCATATTCTGCAGATCTCTTGGGGTTTTTGAAGATGCCGTATCCATCTCTTGTATTTAGATAAGCAAATGTTGCTTGTCTCTTAACAACTTGATTACTGAGTAGTTTAGAGAATATCTGTGATAGACTGTCATAGTAGCTAACAAAGTGACATGTTTGCATGTCTAGGAGTTTGTTTTACTTAACTATCCTAGACAGTTTTAGACGGTTGGTATCAAGAGGCCAGAGCTTCACATTTTATTTTTAAGTAACTCTGCCAAGACAGGGTAGGTAAGTCCTTCATAATCCCTGCTCTACAACAAATGTCTGTCAGAGAAACAGGACCCAAAGGCTGAAGACTGATGCAGGAATGTATGGAGAGAAAATGGGAACTGTCCAGGCAGTCACTGGTATGTCATTTCTTAGTTTTGGAAGCTGCAGGCCCTGCACTTCCTATATAATCAGATATATTTATCCCTCTCAGGTCTCTGAGGTGGTTGAAGAATAGACAGCTAGAGTCTCATAGTTAAATTTTGAGTTGTTTAGGAATCAAGAGGGTGTTATAGATCTAAGAAGATACTCTTAAAAGTGTGTTGCAAGTTAATATGAATGTTGAGTCAGATATAGACCTTTAAACTCATGGAGATGGTTAGATAGTAGAATGTTAAAGTCAGGGGCCAAATAAACTGGACATTGGGAAGGTATACTGGGCCATTTAACTCTCATAAATGTGGCATACTCATATCTGTTGTTTTGTATAATACTTACTGTTATAAGAGAAGGAACCATCTGTTGGACTGAAAGGGGAAATTTCTGGGGGGAAGAGGGTGGAAGGGCGGGATAGGAAGGGGGAATAGGGAGGGGTTTGTTACTGAGATGTAACTTGAAGAAAAAAAAATAAAGTATTTAAAAAAAAAAAGAAACCAAATAATCCAATCAAAAAATGGGGGACAGAGCTAAATAGAGAATTCACAAAGGAGGAATCCCTAATGGCTGAGAGACACTTGAAGAAATGCACAACATCCTTAATCATCAGAGAAAGGCAACCCAAGACGACTCTGAGATTCCATCTCACACCTGTCAGAATGGATAAGATCAAAATCTCAAATGACAGCACATGCTGGCGAGAGTGTGGAGAAAGGGGTACCCTACTCCATTGCTGGTGGGAATGCAGGCTTGTGCAGCCACTATGGAGGTCAGTCTGGCGATATCTTAGAAAACTTGGAATAGCTCTACCTCAGGACCCAGCCATACCACTTCTGGGTGTACACCCAAATGCCTCTTCACCGAATCATAAGGAAGTTTCCTCATCTATGTTTATAGCAGCCTTATTTGTAATAGCTAGAAACTGGAAACAACCCAGATGTCCCTCAACTGAAGAATGGGTTAAAAAAGTGTGGTACATCTACACAATGGAATATTATTCAGCTATCAGGAACAATGAAATTATGCAATTTGCAGCCAAATGTATGGAACTAGAAAAGCTCATCCTGAGTGAACTAACCCAGACTCACAAGGACGCATATGGCATCTATTCACTTATAGTAGGATTTTAGCTATATAGTAGAAGGTATTGATACTACAACTAACACACCAAAGGGAACTTGGACATAGACTTCTTATTTTTAATTTTTATTTAGTTTTTATAGTAGTTATATTTTTTTATTTTTTAGTCTTTTTTATCTATTGTCTGCTTATTGGTTTGTTTGATTAGTAGTTTTCTCTCCCGGGCAATGAGACACTTTTACTGATGGTACTGCCTTGTAGACCCCCAATGGATGAAGAGGCTCTTGGCCCTCATACGACCTCTCAACGGAGATGAGGGACTGTTATATAAGGACACCCCACCCCAGAGAAATGAGATGGAAGGGTTAGGAGGGAAAGAAAAAAAATGAAATGGGATGTTTCGGCCTTTTACTACTAATTGTCATAAAATGTTTAGGATAATTAAGAAATGCAAACTAATGGTTATGGAAGCCGATCATTCTGTTTGGTACTATGACAGTCTATTATAGTTACTTGCTAAACTAATCAGAAATAAAGCTGCTAAGAGACAAGCAACATCTGCTTACCCTAATAGAAGAGATAGATAGGGCCTCTTCAAAAACCTCAAGAGATCTGCAGAATATGGCATTCAAAGATGTTTTCGTAACTTTAGATTTTTTATATCAAGATATATCAACTCCTGACAGCACCCCCTATTCTCCTCCAAGTAGAAGATGAGCATTGAAGGATCTCCAGTGGGAGATGACTAAATTAGTCACAAGCCTATCTCTTGGTAGGAAAAGCCCCATGCCCCAACTGTAGACAGAATGCTGTCCAAAAAGGACAAAACCTGGAAGCAGGTAAGTCGACAGCCTAGCTCTGCCAAGACAGGGTAGGTAAGTCCTTCATACCCCCTGCTCTACAATCAATGTCTGTCAGAGAAACGGGACCAAATTACTGAAGATCGATGCTGTAACGTATGGAGAGAAAATGGGAAGTTCCCAGGCAGCCACTGGTATGTCATTTCTTAGTTTGGGAAGCTGCAGACCCTGTACTTCCTATAAAATCAGATATATTTATCCCTCTCTGGTCTCTGAGGTGGTTGAAGAACAGATAGCTAGAGTCTCATAATTAAATTTTGAGTTGCTTAGGAGTCAAGAGAGTGTTATAGATCTAAGAAGATACTTTTAAAATTGTGTTGCAAGTTAGTATGATTGTTGAGTCAGATATAGAACTTTAAACTCATGGAGATGGTTAGATAGTGGAATGTTAAAGTCAGGTACCAATACATATGGACTGGTCATTGGGAATACGTTAAGCCATATAACCCTCATAACTGTGGCCTAATTACCTCTGTTGTACTGTATTGTATTTGTTATTATAAGAGAAAGAGCCATTTGTTGGACTGAAAGGGGAAACTGTAGGGGGAAATAAGATATACCTTAAATTTAAAAGAAAAAAAAAGGGAAGAGGATGGGGGGTTGAGGGTGGTAGGATGGGACTGGAGGGGAATAGGGAGGGGACTGCGATTGAGATGTAACTGGAAGAAATAAAAAAGAAAAGAAAAAAAAAAGAAGCAGGGACCTGTGCACAAGACAGAAAGACTGTAAGAGCCAGAGCTGATGGCTGTCCCCAAGGGAACAGCATCTTCCAGACACAGAAGGATGGATACACATGTAAACTCACAAGAGACTGTGACAGGACACAAGAGACCTGCATAGGTTCAAACCATATGAAATCCCAGTGCTGAGAAGGGAAAGTAAACACAAAATCCTACCCTTAAAAAAATAAATCCTGTGATGTTGACAATTTAACATCAAGATGTGAATCATATAAATTTTGCTATGAAAACCCTTCAGCACCTTCACCACATCCACTTCAAATTCAGCTCAAATGACTTGGCATCTTGGGAGGTTTCACAAACTCAGTTCACCGGTTTGCATGATTAACAGACACCCACACAAGATCAAAGTACGGAAGTGCTGGTTTCCAAGTGGTGGCACTTTAAAGCAGGAACCAGCGTCAGGTCTTTGGGTCATGGAAAGGCACTGTGAGAGGCTAGTTCTTTCCTCTTGTCACTTCCTGGCCAAGTATGTCCTGCCATGTGTTCCTGTTATGGTGGTCCCCCTCTACAATGCTTTTCCCTCCTCATGTCACTACTGCCCTTACATCACAACTCCCCCATGATGTCAGGTTGTTCTATCACAGGCCCAAGTACGGAAGTCACCTTGTCATGGGCTGGGCCCTGGTTGTATTTTTTGTCACCTTGACACAAGCTATAGTTATCTGGAAAAAAGAAACTTAACTGGAAAATAGAAGCCTCCATTAGAGGTCTATGAGACAATCTTCTTGGTCACTGATTGATATAGGAGGGCCCAGCCCAGTGTGGGCATTGCCACCTCTGGGCAGGTGGTCCTAGACTGTATAAGAATGTAGTCTGAGGAAGTAATGGGGGGCAAGCTAGTAAGTGTTCTTGCTTCTGCTTCAGGTCCTGCCTTCAGGTTCCTGCCATCCTGACCTTCAGTGATGAACTGTGTTATGGAACTGTGAGCCAAATAAACCCTTTCCTACCCGAGTCTTTTTGGTCACAGTGTTTTTTTTTTTTGTTTTGTTTTGTTTTGGTTTGGTTTTTTTTTTTTAAATACTTTATTTTTTTTCTTCAAGTTACATCTCAGTCACAAACCCTTCCCTATTCCCCCTTCCTATCCCGCCCTTCCACCCTCTTCCCCCCAGCAGTTTCCCCTTTCAGTCCAACAGATGGTTCCTTCTCTTATAACAGTAAATACTGTACAAAACAACAGATATAAATATGCCACATTTATGAGAGTTAAATGGCCCAGTACACCTTCCCAATGTCCAGTTTATACATATTTGGCCCCTGACTTTAACATTCTACTATCTAACCATCTCCATGAGTTTAAAGGTCTATATCTGACTCAACATTCATATTAACTTGCAACACACTTTTAAGAGTATCTTCTTAGATCTATAACACCCTCTTGATTCCTAAACAACTCAAAATTTAACTATGAGACTCTAGCTGTCTATTCTTCAACCACCTCAGGTCTCTGAGGTGGTT
>CAJQZJ010032781.1:841822-881137 GCA_907164525.1 Lophiomys imhausi
CTTCAGCCTTTGGGTCCTGTTTCTCTGACAGACATTTGTTGTAGAGCCGGGATTATGAAGGACTTACTTACCCTGTCTTGGCAGAGTTAGGCTGTCGACTTCCCTGCTACCAAGTTTTGTCCTTTTTGGACAGCAGTCTGTCTGCAGTTGGTGCAAGGGGTTTTTTCATGCCAAGAGATAGGCTTGCCACTAATTCAACCATCTTACAGTGGAGGTTCTTCAATGCTTATCTTCTACTTGGAGTAGAATAAGGGGTGCTGTCAGGCGCTGGTAGGTCTCGATATCAAAAAAAAAGAAAATCTTAATTTAAGATAACATCTTTAAATGCCATATTCTGCAGATCTCTTGGGGTTTTTGAAGATGCCCTATCCATCTGTTGTATTTGGATAAGCAAATGTTGCTTGTCTCTTTGCAACTTGATTACTGGGTATTTTAGAGAATATCTGTGATAGACTGTCATAGTAGCTAACAAAGTGACATGTTTGCATGATTAGGAGTTTGTTTTACTCAACTATCCTAGACCATTTTAGACGGTTGGTATCAAGAGGCCAGAGCTTCACATTTTATTTTTAAGTATCTCTAGGTATGATACCATTAGGAAGCGTTACCTTTAATTTTGTATCCATATACAAAGATCTATTCAATTGTGGTTAAATATACTCTCAATTATGTATCAATATACAAAGATCAATGCCTATGTGGCCCAACACAATCTTAATATTACGTCCATATACAAGGGTCAATACCATTGTGGCCAACTATAATCTTAATTTTGTATCAATATACAAAGATCAATACCGATGTAATCCAATACAGTCTTATTTTTGCACAATAAACAATGGTCAATACCACTTTAGCCAAATAAACTATTAATTTTGTATCAATATATAAAGGTATAAGGGCATATTCAATAATCTGCCCCTTCTTCTTGGACCTTCCTGTGCTATGTCTATATCTCATTTTTCTCAAGCCTATGTACTACTACATAGTAGAGGAAGAAGGATACAGAAAAGGAAAATAGGAAGTCCCTGGGGCTAACCTCCAAAACCCATTAGATAGGACCATTTATCAGCTTGTAATCTCTTCCCCTACATATTGGAGTTTTCAGTTATCCTTCAAATAACCAAAAAGAAGGGCGGAGAAACACTTTCCCACCCTCTGGGCATGGGACATAGATCTCTTAAAGTGGCTTCCTGCTGATTTGGGTCATAGTAGACCTGTTTGGGGCCCGAACCCAAATGGAAAAAATGGTTTAAAATGTTAGTACACTCCTTTTATGTTCAGTCCTTCTGTTCTCAGCTGTTTAGATCACCTAAGGGTTTTGTAGGGAGAAGCTGATCTTGCAGGCTTCACTGAGGTTCCTGCCGGGGCATTGTGTAGAGCTGAAATGTCCCAGCGACATTGGATTGCCGTAGTGGTTGCAGGCCCCTGATGGAGACAGCTATTGAGGAAGTCTGCCAGGCAGAATCAACTGGGTCACTTGTCCTCCTTGGTGTCTGATTCTGCTCTCTGCTGAGGTTTCCGCTGTCCAGCCGTCCCCGGGCTCCCCTAATGGACGCTTCGATTCTCCTGGAAAGATAAGAACAGAGCCCTGCCCCAATCCCAAACCTGGGACAATTGCCCTCTTTTTTTTTTTTTTTTTTTTTTAGGGGGGTGGGCTAGGTAGTACTTCTCCTGAAGCGAATTTGGCCTTCCGACAACATACAAAGCGTTATCTTTCAATCCGGGTTAAGGAAGAAATCATTCTGTCACCTTGGAGCTAAACCAGCTCTAGTGTATATATTTTGAGATCCCAAAGGACAATCTGCCTGCATCGAGAAGGCCTTTTGTAAGTAACCTCCAAACCTAGGTCCCTCCAAATCCCATGTGTGTGTCTCTGAACTCTAATTATTGGGATCAGAGACCTGTGTTTCCCATCTGAAGGGATCAAAGATGTGTTCCACCACTCCTGGATCGAAGACTTTCTCTATTTAGAGTTTGCCTAGCACCAGGCTGACCCTGAGCTCCGGGATCTGCCCGTTTCTGTCTCCAGTGTGCTGGGAGCTGGGACCAAGGGTGTACTCTTCTTGAATGGTGGGACCAAGAGTATGCACCCTCACCACCCCGCTCTGTATGACTTCCAGAATACATAATACCACCAACTCTACGGTGCTCCCCCCCATCTCCGCTGAAGTCAAAGGCATGGGCCAATACCACAATTCTCTTGTATTTTACCTTAGCTCCACATCTTCTCGATACCTGAAGGTCTGCAAAACCAGGCCGAATGGCTGTATCCTCTATTCCATTCACAGTGTTTCAGCCCTACCACCTGCTTTTTTTTTTTTTTTTAAGTTAATAAATTTATTTGTTTGTTGCTTCAGGTTATATCCTTATCATATTGTCCTCTTTTCCCGCTTCCCAGCCCCACCCTCTCATGCTATACCCCCTGACCCTTCTGTCTTGTTCCTCTGGGGTGGAGTGTCCCTGCCTAACAGTCTCTCACCACAGATCAGGAGTCATATGAGGACCAAGAGCCTCTTCATTCTCTGTGGGCCTACGAGGCAGTACTGCCAGTGAAGGGTGTCTCCTTGCTACTGGGGGAATACTAAAAAAATGACCAACAAACACACAAACCCACAAAAACAAAGAATATCCACAAAAAAGAGAGGAAAAAGAGAACGGAAAAGGAAAAAGAAAAAAGAAAAAAAGAAGGAAAAAGAAAAAGATAAAAAAAATATTTATGTCCATGTTCCTTTTGGTGTGTTGGTTGTAGTACAGATATCCTGTACGATATAGTTAAAATCCTACTATAAGTGAATAGATGCCATGTGCATCCTTCCGAGACTGGGTTAGCTCACTCGGGATGAGCTCCTCTAGATCCATCCATTTGGTTGCAAATTGCATGATTTCATTGTTTCTGATAGCTGAGTAATATTCCATTGTATAGATGTACCACAATTTTTTAATCCATTCTTCAGTTGAGGGACATCTGGGTTGTTTCCAATTTCTAGCTTTTACAAATAAGGCTGCTATGAACATAGAGGAGGAGACTTCCCTATGTCTCCGTGAGAGGTCCTTTGGGTGTATACCCAGAAGTGGTATGGCTGGGTCCTGAGGCAAGGTTATTCCTAGATTTCTAAGATATCGCCAGACAGACCTCCATAGTGCTTGCACAAGCCTGCACTCCCACCAGCAATGGAGTAGGGTTCCCCTTTCTCCACACCCTCGCCAGCATGCCCTATCATTTGAGCTCTTTATCTTAGCCATTCTAACAGGTTTTAGGTGGAATCTCAGGGTTGTCTTGAGTTGCATTTCTCTGATGATTAAGGATGTTCAACATTTCTTCAGGTGTCTCTCAGCCCTTAGGGATTCCTCCTTTGTGAATTCTCTATTTAGCTCCATCTCCCATTTTTTGATTGGATTATTTGGTTTCTTGGTTTTTAGTTTCTTGAGTTCTTTGTAGATTTTAGATAATAGCCCTCTATCAGATGTGAGGTTGGTGAAGATTTTCTCCCAGTCTGTTGGTTGCCGTTTTGTTCGAATGACAGTGTCCTTTGCCTTACAGAAGCTTTTCAGTTTCATGAGGTCCCATTTATTGATTGTTGATCTCAGGTCCTGAGCTGTTGGTGTTCTGTTCACAAGTTGTCACCTGTGCCAATGAGTTCGAGGGTTTCTCCTACTTTTTCTTCTAGTGTCTTTAGTGTGGCCGGCCTTATGTTAAGGTCTTTGATCCACTTGGAATTAAGTTTTGTAGAAGGTGATAGGTATCGGTCTAATTTCATTCTTTTGCAAGTGGACATCCAGTTGGACCAGCAACATTTGTTGAAGATGCTGTCCTTCTTCCATTGTGCGGTTTTGGCTTCTTTGTCAAAGATTAGTTGGCCATAGGTGTGTGGATCCATGTTTGGGTCTTCAATTCGATTCCATTGATCCACTGGTCTGTTTCTATACCAGTACCATGCTGTTTTTATTACTGTTGCTCTGTAGTACAGTTTGAAATCTGGGATGGTGATACCTCCAGATGTTTTTTCATTGTACAGGATTCATTTAGCTATTCTGGGCTTTTTGTTGTTCCATATGAAGTTGAGAATAGCTTTTTCCAGGTCTATAAAGAATTGTGTTGGTATTTTGAAAGGAATTGCATTAAATCTATATATTGCATTTGGTAGGATAGCCATTTTTATTATGTTGATCTTACCTATCCATGAGCATGGGAGATCTTTCCATCTTCTAAAGGCCTCTTCCATTTCTTTCTTCAGGGGCTTGAAGTTCTTATTATATAGGTCCTTTATATGCTTGGTTAGGGTTACCCCCTGGTATTTTATGTTCTTTGTGGCTATTGTGAAGGGGGTTGTTTCCCTTGTTTCTTTCTCGGTATATTTGTTTGTTGTATAAAGAAGGGCTTCTGATATTTTTGAATTAATTTTGTATCCAGCCACCTTGCGGAAGTTGTTTATCAGCTGTAAGAGTTCTTTGGTGGAGTTTTTGGGGTTGCTTATGTATACTAACATATCATCTGCGAATAGGGATAATTTGACTTCTTCATTTCCAATTTTTATCCCTTTGATCTCCTTTAGTTGTCTTATTGCTCTAGCAAGGACTTCAAGTACTAAATTGAAGAGATATGGTGAAAGTGGACATCCTTGTCTTGTCCCTGAGTTTAGAGGAAATGCTTCAAGCTTCTCTCCATTTAATTTGATGTTGGCTACTGGCTTGCTGTATATTGCCTTTATTATTTCTAGGTATGGTCCTTGTATGCCCGTTCTCTCCAGAACTTTTAGCATGAAGGGGTGTTGGATTTTGTCAAATGCTTTTTCTGCATCTCGCGAGGTTATCATGTGTTTTTTTTTTCTTTCATCTTGTTTATGTGGTGAATTACATTGATAGACTTTCGTATATTGAACCATCCCTGCATTCCAGGGATGAAGCCTACTTGATCATGGTGTATGATACTTTTGATGTGTTCTTGAATTCGGTTTGCTAGTATTTTATTAAGTATTTTTGCATCAATGTTCATGAGGGAGATTGGTCTGAAGTTCTCTTTCTTTGTTGGGTCTTTGTGTGGTTTAGGAATCAGAATGACAGTGGCCTCATAGAATGAGTTTGGCAGTGATCTTTCTGTTTCTATGTGGTGGAAGAGTTTGAAAAGTAATGGTGTTAGTTCCTCTTTGAAGGTCCGGTAGAATTCCGTGCTAAAGCCGTCTGGCCCTGGGCTTTTTTTGGTTGGGAGATTATTAATGACTGTTTCTATTTCCTTAGGTATTATTGGGCTGTTTAAGCTGTTAATCTGATTTTGATTTAGTTTTGGTAGGTGGAATTTATCGAGGAAATTGTCCATTTCACTTAGGTTTTCAAATTTAGTGGAATATAGATTTTTAAAGTAATGTCCGAATATTTTCTGGATCTCCTCAATGTCTGTTGTTATTTCTCCCTTTTCATTTCTGATTTTGTTGATTTGGGTTCTTTCCCTTTGCCTTTTAGTTAATTTGGCTAGGGGTCTGTCTATTTTTTTGATTTTCTCAAAGAACCAACTCTTGGTTTCATTGATTCTTTGTATAGTTCTTTTTTATTCTAAGTTGTTTATTTCAGCCCTAAGTTTGATGATTTCCTGCCTTCTGCTCTTCTTGGGAGTGTTTGTTTCTTTTTTTTCCAATTCACCCAGCTTAGCTGTTAGTTCACTAATATGAGCTGTCACAATTTTCTTTTTGAAAGCACTTAGTGCTATGAACTTTCCTCGTAGCACAGCTTTCAATGTATCCCATAGGTTTGGGTATGTTGTGTCTTCATTGTCGTTGGATTTTAAGAAGTCTTTGATTTCCTTCTTTATTTCTTCCATGACCCAGTGGTCATCCAGTAAGGAGCTGTTCAATTTCCAGTGTGTGTAGGCTTTCTGTTGATTCTTTTGCTGTTGAAGACCAGCTTTATTCCGTGGTGGTCTGATAAGATACAAGGTGTTATTTCAGTTTTCTTGTATCTATTGAGACTATCCTTGTGACCAACTATGTGGTCAATTTTGGAGAAGGTTCCGTGGGGTGCTGAGAAAAAGGTGTATTCCTTTGTGTTTGGGTGAAACGTTCTATAGATATCTGTTAGGTCCATTTGTTTCATGATCTCTGTTAGCCTCAATATTTCTCTGTTTGTCTTCTGTCTTGATGATCTGTCCATTGTTGTGAGTGGGGTGTTGAAGTCTCCCACTACTAATGTGTTGTGATCGACGTGCGCTTTAAGTTTTAGAAGTGTTTCGAATACAGCTATGGTCCCGATTTCTGGTTTCTCACTAGACTTCTCGCCACAGGCCTGGCCTCTGAGTCTGATTCCCTCCCTGTCTGCGTAGCCGCGGGTCTCCCTCCCTGGCTGCTTGGCGGTGGGTGCACAGTGCCCCGGATCCCCCGGCCGCCTGAGTGGACCTCTCGCCCCAGCAGCTCAGCCGTGGGTGCGCGGATCCCTGGCCCAGCCCACGCCTGACTCTCTCCCCAGTTGTCGTGCTGTGGGTTCGCGGGGATTTGTCCCTGCCAGCCGGGCTCTCTCCCTAGCTGCGCTGCCATGAGTGCGCGGGATTTGGCCCCTCCCGCCTGCCTTTGTGTTCCCCGTTTCCCGCACTCTGTCGGAACCTCCCACCCTCCGCTTCACAAGCGGCTGCAGACCACCCACTGAGCCCCGTTTGTTCCTTGCTAAGACTTCCACTCTCTCGCAAAATTTTTTAAGTGTGTATAAGTTCTACCTGAGGCGTGGGGAGTCCAATAGGCTGGTCAACTATCGCCAAGTAGCCTCTGATTCTGCCTGCTGTGTGTTGGGGACGATCTTACCAGGCGCCTCTCCAAATGGGAGTTCCCGAATCCCGGGTTTAGTGGCTTCCGTGTCTGCGAGAGATGGGGAGAGCCTTACCCTGGGACTTTTAACAGTCCCTTGGGAGCTGTGAGTGTTCCCGGGAGGGTCTAGCCCCTCCGGTTTTTGCACAGTGCCCAATAACTCTGTGTTTTTTATGGCTCTTTTTTCCCCCGTGTTCAAAATGCGTCAGTGTAGGTCGCCGCCATCTTATTCCGGAGACAGGAGAAGCCTTGGCCTCTCACAGCACAGCTCGCTGGGCAGACACAGGAGCCGGATTATTTGGTTTCTTGGCATTTAATTTCTTGAGTTCTTTGTAGATTTGGATATTAGCCCTCTGTCAGATGTGGGGTTGGTGAAGATTTTCTCCCAGTCTGTAGGCTGCCGTTTTGTTCGAATGACAGTGTCTTTTGCCTTACAGAAGCTTTTCAGTTTCATGAGGTCCCATTTATTGATTGTTGATCTCAAGTACTGAGCTGTTGGTGTTCTGTTCAGGAAGTTGTCCCCTGTGCCAATCATTTCGAGGTTTTCTTCCACTTTTTCTTCTAGTAGATTTAGTGTGACTGGCCTTATGGTAAGGTCTTTGATCCACTTGGACTTAAGTTTTGTACAAGGTGATAAGTATGTGTCCAATTTCATTTTTTACAAGTGGACATCCAGTTGGACCAGCACCATTTATTGAAGATGCTGTCCTTCTTCCATTGTGCCGTTTTGGCTTCTTTGTCAAAAATTACGTGGCCATAAGTGTGTGGGTCTATTTCTGGATCTTCAATTCGATTCCATTGATCTACTGGTCTGTTTTTCTACCAATACCATGCTGTTTTTTTAGAACTATTGCTCTGTAGTACAGCTTGAAATCTGGGATGGTAAGACCTCCAGAGGTTTTTTTATTGTACAGGATTGATTTAGCTATTCTGGTTTTTTTTTTTTTTTTTTTTTTTTGTTCCATATGAAATTGAGAATAGCCCTTTCCAGATCTATGAAGAATTGTGTAGGTATTTTGATAGGAATTGCATTGAATCTGTATATTGCTTTTGGTAGGATCGTCATTTTTATTATGTTGATCCTACCTATACATGAGCATGGGAGATCTTTCCATCTTCTAAAGTCCTCTTCCATTTCTTTCTTCAAGGGCTTTAAGTTCTTGTTGTACAGTTCCTTTACTTGCTTGGTTAGAGTTACCGCCAGGTATTTTATGTTGTTTGTGGCTATTGTGAAGGGGGTTGTTTCCCTTATTTCTTTCTCAGTACATTTGTTTGTTGTATAAAGAAGGGCTTCTGATTTTTTTGAATTAATTTTGTATCCAGCCACTTTGCTGAAGGTGTTTATCAGCTGTAAGAGTTCTCTGGTGGAATTTTTGGGGTCGCTTGTGTATACTATCATATCATCTGCAAATAGGGATAATTTGACTTCTTCGTTTCCGATGTTTATCCCCTTGATCTCCTTTAGTTGTCTTATTGCTCTAGCAAGAACTTCAAGTACTAGATTGAAAAGATATGGTGAAAGTGGACATCCTTGTCTTGTCCCTGAGTTTAGAGGAAATGCTTCAAGTTTCTCTCCATTTATTTTGATGTTGGCCACTTGCCTGCTGTATATTGCCTTTATTATTTCTCAGTATGGCCCTTGTATGCCCGTTCTCTCCAGAACTTTTAGCATGAATGGGTGTTGGATTTTGTCAAATGCTTTTTCTGCATCTAGCGAGATTATCATGTGTTTTTTTTTCTTTCATCTTGTTTATATGGTGAATGACGTTGATAGACTTTCGTATGTTGAACCATCCCTGCATCCCTGGGATGAAGCCTACTTGATCATGGTGTATGATACTTTTGATGTGTTCTTGAATTCGGTTTGCTAGTATTTTATTAAGTATTTTCGCATCTATATTCATGAGGGAGATTGGTCTGAAGTTCTCTTTCTTTGTTGGGTCTTTGTGTGGTTAGGGGTCAGGGTGATTGTGGCCTTGTAGAATGAGTTTGGCAATGTTCTTTCAGATTCTATTTGGTGAAAGAGTTTGAAAAGTATTGGTGTTAGCTCCTCTTTGAAGGTCCGGTAGAATTCCATGCTAAAGCCATCTGGCCCTGGGCTTTTTTTGGTTAGGAGATTTTTAATGACTGTTTCTATTTCTTTAGGGGTTATAGGGCTGTTTAATCTGTTTATCTGATCTTGATTTAGCTTCGGTAGGTGGAATCTATAAAGAAAATTGTCCATTTCACTTAAGTTTTCAAATTTGGTGGGGTATAGATTTTTAAAGTAGGATCCACATATTTTCTGGATTTCCTCAATGTCTGTTATTTCTCCCTTTTCATTTCTGATTTTGTTGATTTGTGTTTTCTCCCTCTGTCTTTTAGTTAATTTGGCTAAGGGTCTGTCTATTTTGTTGATTTTCTCGAAGAACCAACTCTTGGTTTCATTGATTCTTTGTATAGTTCTTTTTGTTTCTAAGTTGTTGATTTCAGCCCTAAGTTTGATGATCTCCTGCCTTCTGCTCCTCTTGGGAGTGTTTGCTTCTTTTTTTTCCAATTCACCCAGTTTAACTGTTAATTTGGTAATATGAGCTGTCACAATTTTCTTTTTGAAGGCACTTAGTGCTATGAACTTTCCTTGTAGCACAGCTTTCATTGTGTCCCATAGGTTTGGGTATGTTCTTTCTTCATTTTCTTTGGATTTTAAGAAGTCTTTGATTTCCTTCTTTATTTCTTCCCTGACCCAGTGGTCCTCTAGTAAAGAGTTGTTCAATTTCCATGTGAGTGTAGTTATTTCAATTTTCTTGTATCTGTTGAGGCTATCTTTTTGTCCAACTATATGGTTGATTTTAGAGAAGGTTCCATAAGCTGCTGAGAAGAAGGTGTATTCTTTTGTGTTTGGGTGAAACTTTCTGTAGATATCTGTTAGGTCCATTTGGTTCATGATCTCTTTTAGACTCATTATCTCATTGTTTGGCTTCTGTCTTGATGATCTGTCCATAGTTGTGAGTGGGGTGTTGAAGTCTCCCACTATTAAAGTGTTTGGATTGATGTGCAATTTAAGTTTTAGAAGCGTTTCTTTTATAAATGTAGGTGCCTTTGCATTTGGGGCATAAATGTTCAATATTGAGATGACCTCTTCGTGCATATTTCCTTTAATGAGTATGTAATGCCCTTCTCTGTCTTTTTTTATTAACTTCAATTGGAAGTCTATTTTGTTTGATATTAGGGTGGCTACTCCAGGTTGTTTCCTGGGTCCATTTGCTTGGAAAACATTTTCCCAGCCCTTTACTCTGAGGTAGTGTTTATCTTCAATAGTGAGGTGTGTTTCTTGTATACAGCAAAAAGATGGGTCTTGTTTACGGATCCAGTCTGTAAGTCTGTGTCTTTTTATTTGCGAGTTGAGTCCATTGATGTTGATGGATATTAGTGACCAGCGGTTGTTATTTCCCATTATGTTGGTATAGCTGGCTGTCTTGTGTTTCTTTTTGTTTAGTTGCTGTGAAGGTTTCTATTTCCTCTGTTTTCTTGGGTGTAGTTATCTTCTCTGTGTTGGAATTTTCCTTCTAGGATCTTCTGTAGGGCTGGGTTTGTGAGGAGATATTGTTTGAATTTGATTTTGTCATGGAATATCTTGTTTTCTCCTTCTATGTTGATAGAGAGTTTTGCTGGGTATAATAGTCTGGCTGGGCACCTGTGTTCTCTCAGGGCTTGTAGGACATCCTTCCAGGCCCTTCTAGCTTTTAAAGTTTCTGAGGAGAAGTCAGGTGTGATTCTGATGGGTCTGCCATTGTATGTGACTAGGCCTTTTTCTCTTACAGCTTTTAATATCCTTTCTTTGTTCTCTACATTTGGAGTTTCTATTATTATGTGGCGAGAGGAGTTTCTTTTCTGATCTAATCTGTTTGGTGTTCTGTAAGCCTCTTGGATTTTTACTGGCATCTCATTCTTTAGGTTTGGGAAGTTTTCTTCTATGATTTTGTTGAAGATATTTCCTGGACCATGGAGCCGGGAGTCTTCTCTTTCCTCTATGCCTATAATTCTTAGGTTCCGTCTTTTCATCGAGTCCTTGATTTCTTGGATGTTGTGGGTGAGAGATTTTTTAACTTTCTCATTTTCTTTGGATGTTGTACTGATTTCTTCCATCGAATTTTCCATGCCTGAGATCCTGTCTTCCATCTCTTGCATCCTATTTTTCATACTCTCTTCTCTTGATTCTCCATTTCCTCTTTTAACTCTGACTGTGTTTTCTTTTGTGTTTCCATTTCTATTTTCATGTCTTGAATGGTATTGTTCGTTTTGTATATTTTCTTCTCCAGTTTGCTTGTTTTTGTCTGGAGATCTTTCATTGCTTTATCCTTTTCCTGTTCAAGCCGGGTCACCTTGGCTTGGAGCTCTTTAATGGTGTTATTTGTTGTTTTGACTTGTAAAATTGTTGCTTCTTTGAATTCCTTCATAGTTTTAAGTTCTTCTTGAAGGGACTCTATCACTTTCCATAATGTAGAATTGTCATCGTTTTCATGTGTTTCAGTTGTGGTGAGGTGGTTCGGGCTGGACGGAATAGCGTTGCTTTCTTTTGTTGGAGACATTTCGCTCTGGTTTTTGTTTTTTTTTTTTGGTCTGGGGCCTCTGGCCATGTGGAATTTTTTTGCTGTCTTCTGGACTTGGGTCCAAAGCGGGCACTTTGGTGTAAGATTCGAGTTGCCTTACTCCACCCCTATAAGATGAGTCATTCAGCCCCGCCTCCCAGGTGGAGACCTAACTAATCCAGGTGGCAGAGCTGTGTATAAGTAAGCTCTGGTTCCCCGCCGGAAGGGCCCGTAGTAGTACAAAAGTCTGATATAGGACAGTTTCAAATATCTCACTGTTTGCCCGGGGTTGGTTCCTGTAGCGGGTAAATCTGCAGTTCAAGTCCAATAGCCTTGCCACTCCGGCGGCTTGGAAACTGTCCAGTGATATCACAGACTGCGATCTGCAGTCTGAAGGCACTTTGCAGCGGAGCTATGCTCACTTCCACAGGTCGCAACTTTTCGCCAGATAATTGGATCATCTGTGTGGGACCTGGGATTGCCCAGCAGGGTGGGGATTATCTCTGCTTTGGTTCTGAACCTGCCAGCTGGTTATTAGGTTGGAACTAACCGGGAGTCTCTCTCCTGTTGGGGGATGGGTTATCCCGATTCCCGGGACCAGTGGCTTCCTAGCGTGCCCGAGAGTGGGAAAAGGCATCCTGCCCAGGGATCTTCCATGGTCTCTGTGTAGCTGGGTGAGATTTAGAAGGGGTTGTGCCCTTTGTACAGCATCCTGCAACACTTGCCACCTTGTGACTGTTGGCCCAGAAATCAAAATGCGTCAGTGTAGGCCGCCGCCATCTTGGTTCCCTCCAACATCACAGTATTAATTGCTTCTATTTTAAAGTCAGAATTTAATCAACATTGGGAAATACTTATGAATAAGCATATACTTTCAGTCCTCAAAGGATAAATTATATAGTCATACCATGCTGAACTTCTTGTTCTTTGGATTAAATGAACATGTAGCTGAAATAGTAGTAAGGTGTGAGCTATTGCCCGTGCTCTGCCTATACCTGTAGGATTCAGAACTAGTGAAAGTTGCATACTAGCAACAGACAGTAGCAGCCACATAACTACGTCCCCACCTCTCCACACACAAGCACTGCATAAACTTAACACATGCACATGTATATGCACAGGCACACATTTTAATAACAATATTTTTTTTGGAAAATGTTTTTGGCATTTCATGGCTCTCCTCTCTTACCTTCTCTGAGGTCTCACACTTCTCTTCAGAGTTGTGGTTATTTGCCAGTATTGTAAAATGAAACAAAAATAAAGGCATGTGGCCAAGCAAGACAACCTGATTTTGTTCCCTGGAACCTACATGGTGGAAAGAGAGAGTCAACTCTCAAGTCACTTTCTGATCAACACATATTCTATGGCACATGGGGCCACATACACATGCACAAAGATAATATATTTTTAAAAAACGGAATGAGGCTTGCTCTCACATTGGATTGGCTTTATCATTTATCACCATTGGTCAGGCTTAAATAATGGGTACCTCCTCTGTCTGCTCTTCCCCCTTTCATTCCTCCTCTCCCTCTTCCTTTTCTTCCTCCCCCTTCTCTCCCCGTCCTCCATCTGAAGTCACATAGTGTTCAGAGCCTGAGAAATCTTCCTGTTGCTCCTTATCAGTGTAATTACATGGGTGTCATAAACTTTTTAGGAGACTGGCTGTTGTTTTGGGCCAAGCTTGTATATATGTATTCATGCATGCATGTATGTGTGTTTGTATGTATGTATGTATGTATATATGTATGTATATATGTATGTACATGGTTTCACTGCAACCAATCAAGGGGGCAAATCAGCGTGAGCAGAGATGGAAGAAGTTTCTTCAGCTTTCATGAGGAAGGAAAGTAGCTTTGAAATGGTTGAAGTTTTTCTGAAACAGAATTCCACATATCCTTGGATAGCCTTAAACTCATTGTGTGGCCAAGAATGTCCTTAAACTTCTGGTTCTTCTTCTTCCACTTCCCTTCTCGTGTCCTGGGGTTACAAGTGGAACCCACCTGGTTTACAAGATGGTAAGTCTGGATCCAAGGCTTTGTGTATGATGGGCAAGCATCCTACCAACTGAGTTAAATCCTCAGTCCTGGTATTTTCACTTTTGTTCCTTGCTTCTGCCTTCAGTACCCCTTTTCCACCTGTAGAGCCACCCTGTCTGCCTAACTCTGTGGAATACACCTCAGCTTTAAGATGCGATGGTATTGGCTCACAAATCGCTAATTCATAATAGTCAGGTCCTTGGCACTTTTTGTTTACATTTAGTTCTTTAATGCCTCCATTGTTCATCAGAATCATCCCGTGACAAGTCATAAATTTACATCCCCAATACTTTGGGGGAACAGACCAAGAAACCTCCCACTCTGGCTCTGGTTGGAATATTCCCATAGTGTTGGGAACTTAACCCTCCATGCAAGGATACTGAATGGAGGGACATTGGTGGTGACTACGTGTGATGTCTGCTACTTGAAGGAATGGCTGGTGCCAGTGTTATATGAAATAGCTGTGGTTGGAACACACACAGTAAATGGACGAGCTTGCCCCCCAAGTCTGACCTATGGGTGCAGGGGCATAAGTTTTCCTGCCCCTTTACCTTCTGGCAGAGGATGAGGCGAACAGCAAGGACTAAAGCATGAAGGTGGGTCCCTCAGCCTTGGTCTCCTCGGTGAGCCGTGAAGGGCATGGTGACGCAGTCTCAGGTGAAGGATGAAGATGCCCTGCGAGGCTCCTCTCAAGGCTCGGTGTGCACAGTGCTCAGCACAGTGCTTACTGTCAATCACCCTTTACATTACCAGCTTTTAATTTTTTTTTTTTTTTTGGATCTTCTATGCTCTGAGTGGAATCTTCAGTTTGTCTAGTTTCTGGCAATATTCAGTTTTAGCTAATTGCTATGCTTTCCATGGTTACAGAGACTGAGTATTTTTGAATGTCACTTCATTAAAGCATTAAAAAATATTGTGGGCTGAAGGAATGGACTTGGAAGATCTCCCTCTGCACAGTAATTTCATTTACTGGGTCAATAGCCCATGATATCTAGAAGAAGATTTAACACAGTTTAAAAATAATTATTCAAATAAGATAAGGATTTCAAACTATAATTACCATACCAGTAAACGAACAGGGGACTCCAAAGTCAGATAAATATTATATCGAAATCTTAGTTCTCATTCTTATAACTCAAAGGATGTATATTCATCTGAGAGTAAAGATCACACAAATGTTCACATTTTTGGCATGCATTATAACCTGGTCATAGAAATTATGGTTTTTCTTAAGAACCACAAAGGCACCTACAACTGAATATGCAGAACAAAGGCCCCAAGGCAGCTTTTTCATCTTTTCCTCGACTCAACTTCAGAATTCTTATTCAGTTTTTCTTTCTAGGAATTTATATTTTTGTTGATACTGTACTTTAACTTCCACCCCCTCTCTATTTTTCCTGATGTACTGTTAGTGCATTTGTATAATTATGTCACAGCCAGTTGCCATTTTATAACCTCTTACTTATTCTAAGATTTTCTTCCAGCTTATTATATTTGCATCTATAAATACTGAGGATGGCTTTCTTCCTTCTTTGATTTTGCATCTATTTCTTCCTTCACTCAACTGTTGGGATTTCCATCCACATTGAGCAGAACTTCAAGAACAGCATTAAATGGTATCAGTTGGCGGACACCTTGTTTGTTATCCTAATAAAAATGTGTGTGCATCAGAATTCCAGTTATAATGTAAAACATTATCTCATGGTTTTCTATGGTGTGCCGAGGGAGATCTTCCAAGTCCATTCCTTCAGCATGTTAATCAGCACATGGAGCAAACTTCATATTGGATAGACTTTCATCCTGGTGCCAGAGGAAGCTAGAGGATGTTGTCAGATACTCTGGAGCAGGGGACACAGATAAGGATGGTGTCAAATACCCTGGAGCAGGGACACAGATAAGGATGGTGTCAAATACCCTGGAGCAGGGACACAGATAAGGATGGTGTCAGATACCCTGGAGCAGGGACACAGATAAGGTTGGTGTCAGATACCCTGGAGCAGGGACACAGATAAGGATGGTGTCAGAGCAGGGTTATAGATATTTGTAACATGTGGGTGCTGGGAACAGAATCCCAGTCGTCTGGAAGAGCAGCCAGTGCTCTTAACTTCTGAGCAATCTCTCCAGCCCCTCCCTGTTATTTCATGTTGACATATAGACTGTACAAATTTACCTTCTCACAGCAGTGAATACAGACTCCTCTTTCTCTACATCCTTTCCACCATTGTTACTTGTTTTTCTCACTGATGAGTGATTTCCTGGTCATTATACTCTGTTGCATATTGAGAACCTTGTCTCTAGTTCAGAGCAGCATGCTATAAGTCCATGGCCATTGCATGTACCAGTTTTCTTATTCTCTGGGAAAATCCTGGACCATATATTTGTAGCCCATCTGGAATTATCCTCATAAAGGGAGAGGAAAATAATCCATAGAGAGGTTGCCTCTAAAGCTGGAGAGTGTTCAGTGTTTCCTAGTTGTAAAAGTAAACATGAGTTATGTCCCTTAACTAGGGCCTCAATGGAAGTCTTGGGGTTTGACAAGGCTCTTATTTGCCTCCCCTGGTGGAGTAGCAAGCTGCCACCTTTTGCAGCGTGCCTCAGGGTTGTACAAGTCTGTACCTTTGTGGGCTTTCAATTAAACGGAAATGCGTCATGTACGGCAACTGAGAGCACAGCTTTTTGTTGGCTGTTGTAGAATTATTTCTTGACATTAACGTTTTTATGCAGCCTCATATTAAGTTTTATGTCTGGATATAATGCCACCAGGTAGAAACCAAAGCAAATGCCACATCCCAAATCCAGAGAGAGTCAGAGCCAAACAGAGGGTTATCAAATCTGTACATTTATGTGCCGTTCCTCGTCATGTGTGATTTCAACACACAGCTCCTGGCAGGAGATGCAAGGGGCAGCTTGGTGGAGAGACAGGGAAATAGGTCTGGAATGGCTGGATGGTGTGGATTTCTCTCTAGAACCATCTTCCTGGTGCTTGGCACACAGAAGTGACTCCATGAAGATGGAAACAGCTTAATCACTCCGGAAGCAAGGGAAAAATTAAAATACATTTTTTTCTTTGTCAAGCAATAAAAGCAATGCCAGATTGTTAATGCGTCTTTTGTACCTTTCACTGGAAAGGCCTCAAAGGACATGGAGGAGAAGAAAGGCAGAGTCCCCCGATGGCATCATTATACGTGGTGAAGCTTCTCAAACTAAAACTCTAAAGAAACTGGGGAGAAGTGAAGGAGTGAATGACAGCAAAGTGAAGAGCATGTCTCAGGGGCTTTGCCCAGCATGGTTTGTTCTGATTCATTCAAATTGGGTGATGAAAAGCAAAGCCCTCATTTGTTTCTACATTAAAGTAGTAAATTAGCAATCAGCTAGCCCCTAATTGTCCTATAAGACATGAAAGGTACTTGAGGCCCCTGTCTCCCCATTTTAAGATCACATTGTTCCAGCTGAAATAAAGCAGCCATTAGAGTAGTGTAAAACAATGTTTTTAATAATTTAGGCTGATTAGATTCAAACATGAAGGTTTTTTGTTGTGGTTGTTGTCATTTTTATTTACTTATTCTGTCCTGAAATATTTATTGAAGCTCTTGTTTTTATTTGATATGCACAAGTTTCATTCTAGGTTCCAAGCTGGAAATGGAAATTCATATCCAGGATGGGGCTGAAGTAGAGAGAGGGGTGAGAGTTCCTGCTGTCTCTTCTATGACCCTCTCTGCCGGCTGCTAGGGTTTGGAGTTAGCAGGATTGGTCAAATTTCCGTTAGATTTTTGGTGACCTTTTCTAATCCTGACTGTTTCATAATTTAACGTTTTGACCTTTGTTTTCCACAGAGTGATGTTAGTGATGAATGCAGAGACTTAATGACTTGAAGTAGCTGACAGATGACCTTTCCTCCATGGCCATTCCTTTTTGCTGGGGAAACCACACTGTTTTGTAGGTTTTATTTCACAGATTTTAATTGTCTGTAAGTTTTTTTGGAGGGAAAAGGGTAAAGGTTAAATATTTCATTCTTCTTGCTGATTAAAATGTAAAAGGGTTGGCAGTTGTCCCAATATATCATTCAGAAAGGGTAGAGCAATATGTGGGATTCATACTGGGAGAAGAGTGAGGGAGGGCACTTTCCAGAAGGGTGGGTGAGGAGAATGAGTGGAGACCCTGAGGACAGAGCTATCCCACCCATCTGGATGAAGATAGTATCCTGTGAGTACCCGTGACACTACCCCATGTGAGGGTAGGTGGGGACAAGCAGAAGGGTTAGCTGAAAGAGAAAAGCCACTCTTTACAGGCACAATGTCAATCAGGTCTAGTGACCTATTGGTTTTGGCCCTCCCTCCTTCCCCCTCTGTCTTCCCAACCCCTCCCTCCCTTCCTTCTTTCCACTCCTTCCTGTTCCCTCCTTCTTACTTCCCATCAACCCCCCTTCCTCCCTTCTCCTCCTCTCTTCTTCCCTTCTCTTCCTCTCCTTTCTTTTTTTTTTAATTTTTTATTTTTTTTAAATCAAGCAAGGGGTCATTTGGAAATACAATTGTAAAGTGACTTCCAGAGTCTCCATACTTGAAACACACTGTGCAAGTCCAAGGAACTGAAGCTGATTATTAAAACACCACAGACTCATGAAGATAGAAGAACATACACACTTTATTCCCTCTATCCTTTCTAAAGTGTGGGACCTTCACAGGGAGTCAGTTTCCCTGTGCTTGCAGCCTTCTGGATTTTAAAAGCAATTCCTTTTTGTACCTGTCAAATATTCATGCTTACAATATAGGAATGAGAATGGAAATGCAGAGTAAAATGCCCTGTGGTGTTACTGGGCATCTTCATGTCTGGAAGAGAGGGTGATTCTTGAGGTAGAGACTACCTTGGCCTCTTAACCACCACATTTTCTAAAGTGGGTGCACATAAGGAAAGCTTTGGGAGAAGGGAAGGGATTCTCACTAATGACGGAGAGCAGGTTCTAGCAACATCATCTGGCATGCTGTTTGTTGTTTTTCTCCCAGACATTTTTGGAACTCAGTCACTACTAGAAAGAAAAATACAGCTCACTGCTCTTTTGAAAGAAATTATCTGAAAGCAAGTTGATAAAACAAATGTAAAAGGCCGTCCAAAAACATGATAAAAATCTCATGATTAGTCTATGCCAGACAAAAATTTTAGCCATGTTAGGAGTGGAAATCATTAAGGAAAGAAATATAGCTAAGTATTTTTAACATTCAAGGGTTTTTGCTGGAAAAGGGAAGTTGCTTTATTCATAGACATGTGCCAGGATCCCCAGGGAATTCTCCATCCCCAGGCCAGGGTGGAGAGAGGATGAGACACAGACCACAACCCTGACTCACTTTCAGGAAGTTCTTGACTGACAATGTGTTTAAAAACAGTGACTTTTATATTTGTCCACATGTGTATCTATGTGTGCATATGGGTACGTGTTCCAACACATACATGTTAAGAAAGTATGTGTTCATGTGTGTGTATGTGGACAACAAAGGCAGCCTTGGGTGCTGTTTCTCAGGAGCTGTCCACTGTATAATGAAAAATGAAAATAATGTAAATAAAATCTACTTTGAGGGACTAATTTTTAATGTTTGTTTATTAAGTTATTAAATTATCAGTTTGCTTTACATCTCAATCACAGGTTCCACCCCCCCATCCTCCCAGTCCCACCCTCTGTCCTCCTCTACTTCTCATCCACTCCACCTCCCCTTCTCCTCAGAAAAGAGCAGGCCTCCGATGGATATCAGGCAGCTTTGGCACATCCTCTCCTATTGAAGCTAAATATGGCAGCCCAGTTAGGGGACAGGGACCCAGAGACAGGCAACAGAGTCACGGACAGCCCCTGCTCCAGTTGTAGGCACATCCTCTCCTATTGAAGCTAAATATGGCATCCCAGTTAGGGGAAAGGGATCCAGAGACAGGCAACAGAGTCACGGACAGCCCCTGCTCCAGTTGTTAGGGGACCCATATTAAGACCAAGCTGTACATCTGTTACATATATGTAAGGGGCCTAGGTATATCCCATGCATGTCCATCTGTACATATGTGTATCCCATGCATGCTCTCTGGTTGACAGTTCAGTCTCCATGACCCCCTATGGGCCCAGGTTACTTGATTCTGTAGGTTTTCTTGTGATTTCCTTGGTCCCTCTGGCTCCTTCAATCCTTCCTTCCCCTTCCACAGGATTCCCCAAGCTCTGCGTAATGTCTGGTTGTGGGTCTCTGTATTAGCTTCCATTAGTTGCTGGGTGAAGCCTCTCTGATGACAGTTATGCTAGGCTCCTGTCTGGTTGTCCCTAGTACCATTAGTCCTCCAGGGAAGCAGGCAAAGTTGTGGAAAGGGAGTACCTCTTGAATCCTAGCACTTAGGAGGCAGAGACAGGAGGATCTCTCTGAGTTTGAGACAAACCTGCATACATAGAGTTCTTGGCCAGCCAGGGCTACTTAGCAAGTCTCTGTCTTAAAACAAAATTTCTATTTCGAAATCCAGGCATAGTGGCTCAGGCCTGTCTTCTCAGAACTCAGGAGACAGAGGCAGGAGGATTGCTGTAAGTTCAAAGCCAGCTATACGGTGAGTTCCAAGTTAGCCAGGGCTACATAGTGAGACACTGCCTGAAAAACAGTTAAAAAGATGAAAACATCTATTTTAATGATCAAGTTTGATAACATTATAAATACTGAAGAGATGGCCTGACTCATGGCAGGTATCAGTCACAGCTAAGATGGGCAGCTAGCTGTACTCACTTTTGTTTTCCTCTTATGGTCTGATCCTTCTGCTGCACTCTGGCTAACAATCCAGAAGTTCTTCTTCCTTGTAGGAGATAAAATGTCAAGGATAATTTTGGTGGCAGATGTCTTGCTTTTCAAGGCAAGCCTTTAAGCTTCTGACATAGCCTGGGATGCACATGTCAAAGCTGGGTTAAGAGGTCAAAGTTTACACTGATTAGAACTTCTAAGGGACCTGGCTTTCAGTGTGCCTTGGACAGAGTAACTAGAGGCTAAAATAATTTGGTTGTCCAATAGATGTCACCAAATTTTTAACTGTTACCCAACTGAGTGTTTATAACTAAGTATAATGTCTTGGAGTTGCTATACTTTTACAAAAGGAGAAAATACTCAAAACAAATATAGAGTTGTTAACATTTTATTAGTTAGTATTTTAGATCTCAAATAAAACGAAGTGTTTAACGTGTGGTTTTCTTCGTGTGTGTCTGTGTGTATGAGTATGTGTGTGTGTGTAAGTACATGTGTGTAGTGTGTATGTGGACACACATGCATGTATGTGTGTGCATGTGTGTGTGAACTTGTATGTACATGAGTGTGTCTGTGTGCACACTCATGCATGCATGTAGCTCTGTGGCTCTGCCTGCTTCTGTGTCCTCAGTGCTGGGATTAGAGGCACATTTCACCATGCCTCGCATTCTTCATCTTTTATATTAATCCTGGAGTGTCAAACCCCACTTTACTCTTCCTCCATTTATAAGTTTTCTTTAACAGTGGGATAGCTGCCAGAAAGGGATTAGTTAAATATATCTGGTGCTTGTCACCCAAGCAAAAGTTTTTAAAAGATGTTTTGATACAGGAAACAAGTGCCAAGGGATGTATTATTTTTAATGAAAAAAAAAATAGAGACAATTCAACCTAAAAGAAGAATTTGAAATTAAGGTAGAGGTTGATGAGTTGGACCAGATAAGTCTTAGCTCAGATTTAAGGAAATCCAGGCCCTCAGTTTAGGAAGAAAGACTCGCCACTTACCAAGGCAGAACAAAGCCATGGAGGCATATGTAACATATTTGTACTCAAGGCTCTCAAATCAAATATAAATGAACACAAGAAACAGCAATGCATTTAACAAAGAAAGCTGAGATCAAAAGATGTGAGGACACAGCTAATAAAAGAAATGGGGATAACTAGGTTAGGCAGGTCTTGGCCATATTAACAACATACACCTAGGCTCTTCTCTCCTTTGATCATGGATCCTAGTAGGTTGATGGTTCCTTCAAACACACGGATGAATCCCTGGGACCATTGCCAAGTCTTCTAACAACTTGGAGCTTCCAATTCTGATTTGGAAGATTTCATTTATCACCCCCCGTTCTCCTGCCATACTTAAAAATGGTTCCTGAAGATTCTGGTCATTAGAGCTTCAAGCATGTCCACTCATGTGTCCCTGTGCTTTGCCCAGGAAGTCAGAGAGCTCTGCAGGATTGGGACCAATAATGCACATGAGGAAGTCTTTGAAGACTATTCGTGGTGACACTGACATCTAGTGAACAGTGAAAAGAGGTGGTCAGGAAAAAGATTTTCTACAACCAAAGCCTTTACAGTGAATGCTCTCATCTCCATCGCATATTTTTCACATAAATAACAAACTGTTGTCCCCACTGTTGGCCCTTGAGTTGTTAGTCAGCTGCTGGCCTCATAATCTGCACAGCTGTGGCTTCCCAACGTTGTCATGGAACAGATTGGGATGTCTTAATGGATCACTTTCAGAGGTTACAATTGTCAAGTGAGACCAGCCTGCTGATTCCTATTAGCTAAATTAAGCTGTGTTACAGCAGAACTTGCTAATTCTTTCTAATGTCTGGGAAATCCAATGCAAATTGCCACATTTAAAGAACACATTCAATGCTTTTCTTTCTGATTTTTTATCTCTGTGCAAGTTGTAGCCTAAATATGATTTTATTACCCACTTAAGGACCTTGTTGGAATGGTCAGTGGAATGTGATCTTGCTGCCCATATGCATGGTGGTGAGTTGGCACAAACCTTGCAGGACATCATGTATAATAGGCACTGGTGTGTGTGATTCATGATGATCTTGGAGGACTCAGTTGTGGGTAATGGATGTCAGGCCCTACCATAAATTGCAAAAAGATTGCATTCTTTCATGTTGTCTGAAACAGTGTAGGTTTCTAAATGACAAGGCAGTGAAGTCACTCCATTGTGCCTTCATTTAATAAAGTGTTTGTGATTAAGTCAGCCTAGAAGCCTATGTCCAAATGTCCTGATACACTTATTCACTTTAGGTGGACCTCTTTTAACTAGGGGTCTGGTCTACTTGCTGCTTGCTGCAGTTGATCGGTGACATGGAGTTTCTTCATCACAAAGTTGTTTATTTGATAGTGCAACAAGTAGACCAGACTAACCTCAGAATCTCTAGATCAGTGAGGATGACTTGAACTCATGATCCATCCACCTCTGGTTCCCTAGTGCATAGATTGCAGGCGTCCATCACCATGGCTGTTGATCATGGAGGTATTTTTTAACTATTTATTTATTTTTATTGTATATGTACATGCATGTATTTTGGAAGTATACCACGTACATGCCAGGTACCCACAGAGCCCAGACTCAGTTACCGGACCCCTAGAACCAGAGTTACAGATGATTGTGAGCCACCGTATGGGTGCTCAGCACTGTGCCACTGCCCTGTGCAAGAGCAAGAAGCCCTGGGCTCCTTGGAGCCGTCTCTGCAACCCTGAAGGCAGAGTTTTAGGGCGTCTCACAAATGGGCTTGTGTGGCTCTAACAAGTCATGTTTTTTTTTCTAATGTTTAGTTTTGATAACTCACACAGATCCCTTGGTCAGTTGTATACATGGTATGAGAGTAAATAGAAACCAAGGAAACAAGTAGAACTAACACTGTAATGGCCAGATCCAAAATACTCCAGGCAGTACAAAGATGTTTATCAAAGCACTTATAGTAGAAAATAAATCAGGTAATAGCTGGATGCCCAGTAGTAGGCAAGTAGATACATTGTAGTGCATTTATATAGTTGAACAATGAGCAGGCATTAAAACTATCTCCAAGGATTATTTACTGACATGGGAAAGATCAACATGAAAATGAATGAAAACCATAGCTGCCAAATTGTATAATTGGCGTTTTTCAATCTGCCACAACAGCCTACATAGAAAGAGGAAAATGTGGTAAAATATTTGTGATCATTGTTTAGTGATGGGAATAGTTCTGTTCATTTTTAATTCTTCAAGTTCTTCATAGTGAACCCATATTACTTTAATAATCAGGACAGGACCAACATTTAAAGCTGTTTGGGTAGATTTGTTATGAGATGTGTTGCTGTGGACTTTACTCCCACCTGCCTACTCTGGAAACAAGCTCCTGGTTTCCTGCCCTGGTTTTATTTCCAGAAATCTTCCTTGCATCTTAGCTCCAGGCTGCTCTAGTCTCCAGTGGCTGCAGCAGAAAGCATAGTGTTGCCTTTGACTCTTCACCTGCTTTTACATGTTCGGTCCCTGGACCAGAAGATCGCCAGCTTCGCTAGTCACGCACATCACTACTCATCCACAATCACTTCTTGGCGTTCTCCCATCAGCCCCTCTTCTCTGGTTGAAGGAATCGCCCGCTCTCCCTGCTCCAGCCTTCTCACAGTTCAACTTTCCATGTAACAGCCAAAGTGGTTAAAACACAGCCCAGGCCATCTCCTCTTTTGCCGAAGCTCCCCATTGCACAGGAAGTCAAAGGACCCAGTGGGCTGATGCATGGCAGCAACCTTTCCACCCCAATACCTACTTACTGTCCGCCTGGGCTCTGTAGAGGGTAGGGTTCCTCGTCACCATCTCCTGCCTCAAGTATGTGCTGTGGCTTTGGCTTTGTCACCCATGCTGGAGTGAGCCTTGATGGTGTCTTTGACTCATTCTGCTCCTGTAACCCCCTCATGGCCAGTGCTTTTATGACACTCATACATTTTCTCAGCAGTGTCCTTCTGGTATCTCTGCATTGTGCCCAGTGCACACACAGACACACTCACATGCATGCGTACACCTCCGAAGTTTCCATGTTGTGTAGATGTCTCTTTTATGGACCGATCACCTTTGAATGTTTTTACAGGATGCTGTTATACTTACTCTGTGCATGAACATAAGTACAAGTTACATGTAAGTTTCATTCCATCAGGAATCCTTGAATATGATTTCGTAGCTTGGGTGTAACTCTTGGAATGGTACCTGTTGTGTGCTGGGCACCTACTAACTGCTGTATGGAGTGCCATCAACAGGGAGGGTGACGAATTGCAACTGTGTAGTGATTGTCCAGGTGGCTTTTCTAGGTACTATCATTTCCCTTACTGACATTGCCACAGCTGGACTGAACCTGCTGACTAATTGCTGTGTTTCCATTTGATTTATTTTTTATTTCCACCTAAGTCAACAGTTCTGAACTGAATAGCAAAGTTCATTTGTTCCCCAGTATTTATTTATTACCTCAGGTTACATCTCCATCACAGTGTCCTCTTTCCACCCCTCTCAGTCCTGCCCTCCCATCCTCTACCCCCATCCCTTCCATCCCATTCCTCTGGAGTGGAGTGTCCCTACATAATAGTCCCCTACCCCAGTTCAGCAGTCATATGAAGGCCAAGAGCCTCCTCATACACTGGGGCCTACAAGGCAGCACCACTAGGGCAAAGTGTCTTATTGACAGGAAAAAATGGTCTATGTTCATGTTCCCTTTGGGGCATTGGTTGTAGTATAGTTATTCTGTACTATATGGCTAAAATCCAAATATAATGAGTAGATGCCATGTGCATCCATCTGAGTCTGGATTAGCTCACTCAGGATGAGCTTCTCTAATTCCATCCATTTGGCTGCAAATTGCATGATTTCATTGTTTCTGATAGCTGAGTAGTATTCCATTGTGTATATGTATAACAGTTTTTTAATCCATTCTTCAGTTGAGGGACATCTGGGTTGTTTCCAGTTTCTAGCTATTACAAATAAGGCTGCTATGAACATAGATGAGGAAACTTCCTTGTGATTTGGTGAGGAATCATTTGGATGTATATCAGACTCTTTCCAATTGAACAAATTGAGCAAGTAATGTATCTGAGGGACCTCTGTTAAAGTCTGAGATGAAGACATTATTCTTACAAGAGTTCACCATTTAGATGGCAGATATGACAGGAGCAACGTTAGGACAGGACCCTGCATGAGAAGAGTTACTCTCTAGTAGGCACAAACTATGTTTGGGTTTAAACTTAGGATCAAAAGATGCAAGCTTAGAGAAGGTGAATGAGAAAGATGAATATTGCCAAAGTGTGTGTGTGCTTTTTTTTTTTTTTGAAGATAGAATAATTTCTTCCTGTAGGAAAGAAATAGCAAAAGCAATGGGTGTGATTATTTTAGGAGCCAAGAAAACAGAACGATGCTAAGCCTTTTGTGTAAGTTAGAAGATGTAGACTTTGTGGGCCTGACAGATGGCTTACCAGTTAGGAGCATGAACTGCTCCTGCAGAGGAACTAAGTTTGGTTCCCAGCACCCATGTCAGCTTGCTCACAGCAGCCTGTAACTCTGGCTCAGGGGATCTGATTCCTTCTGCTGGTCTCCGTGGACATTTGAATGAATATACTCACACACACAGAGACACATATGTACACAAATAAATGATAAAATAAATATAAAATAAAGAAGACCTAGACTTAGAAGACATAGCTTAGGAGTTCTAATTTAGGGGATCCAGATTTAGAAGGCATGGACTTAGCTCCACCACTGGAACGTGTATTAACTGCATGGCCTCTTTTGCTTCTGAGTCTCTGTTGGTTCCGGGCAGTTACTCAGGCTCTAGGGAATGTGTGTTTGCCTCTCCATGTTCTCAAGGGAGACCTTTCCTTGTGTACCTGAAGCCAGTGTAAGCCCAGAGACCTGCTACTGTGATGACTTGGGGATTTTTAAGCATCAGTGGTAAAGGTTCAGCTGTCTTAAGTGGGTCTGGGCTGTGGGTCCTTCAGGACACCATCATCTGCTGCCTTCTCCATGTTAGTATCAGCTGCCACCTCCCCATGCATGCATGTCACCAAAGCACAAAGTGCATGCCTAGGTATATATGCTGGAGTTTCTTTTATAGTCACCATCCTTACCGTAGAAACTAATGGCTTCATATTTTCTCATTTCATTTGAAATTGTGGGTATAAATTTATAAAACACCGTTTACAGAGAAAAGGAATGATTGTTTATCCACATAATTTTGAACTAGCAGAGGGATACAGGCAGTCAAATCATCTTTTAACAGTATGTGTCTACATTTCTAATAAAAGGAAACTGACAGCTTGGTAACCTGGAGCAGAGGCTGTAGGATAGATATGATCAGAGGTGGTTTCGTATGTGGTCATCATGCAGCATGTGGCAATTTTGGTTCCTCGAGAACCTATTTAAACACATTCTTCACTTTTCTCTTTTTCAGCCTTTGCAGCTAGACTGTGACCACTGTGCCATAGTGTCCAATTCAGGCCAAATGGTTGGACAGAAGGTGGGTGAAGAGATAGACCACTCATCCTGCATTTGGAGAATGAACAATGCCCCCACCAAGGGCTTTGAGGAAGATGTTGGCCACATGACAATGGTTCGAGTTGTGTCACATACCAGTGTTCCTCTTTTGCTAAAGAAGTCTGACTATTTTTTCAAGGAAGCAAACACCACCATTTATGTTATTTGGGGCCCTTTCCGCAACATGAGGAAGGACGGAAATGGCATCGTGTACAACATGTTAAGAAAGACAGTTGATGCTTATCCAAACGCACAGATTTATGTGACCACAGAGCAGCGGATGAGTTACTGTGATCAAGTTTTCAAGGAGGAAACTGGGAAAGACAGGTAAGTCCTCTCAGACAGCCTTGTCAATATTTATGGCCTTTATGGTGAGTCTCTTCTGAGTCCCTTTGCCAGCTATCAAATGAACAGAGTTATTCTTTAAACTGATCATTATGTGGTTTTGATCATTATGATTACTTCACGAGCCAACAATGAGGGTCGATTCATTCCGCCTACACCACCTTCTGTTCACCTCGTTTTAATTGGTTTGAGATTCCGAGAAATGGTGGATTGTTCTCTAAGATGTCTTTAGATCTCTTCTTATGTAGCTCAGTTTGCTATTGATTAAATTGAATTTTTGGCTTAAAGAGGAAGACTTCACTACAAAAATCCTCAGGAATTTCAGGATTTTGATCCATCTTAACTGGAAATTGTGCCTCCTCCTCCTCCTCCTCAGTGAGACCAGAGACAGAACAGACTATTGATCCTCTAATACGATTGCACAGCTTCTTACATATCAAGGGCCCTGTGATCTTGAATACTGTGTGTTAGTATCTAATACACTAAACAGAATGCCATATTGAAATTGTGTTTACTTAAAATTATTAGCACTTGGATTCTTAATAAGAAATATGGTATAAATATCCTTCACTCAATTATCTAAAAACTAACCTACGTTTGTATGTATTGTGTGTGTATGGGTGTGTGTGTGTGTGTGTGTGTGTGTGTGTGTGTGTGTGTGTGTATGGGTGTACACTCTCACACACTCATGAGCTTGCACTTTTCTATCCCATTCCCTGTCCCCAACTTCTTTGCTCGAGGCAGGTTCCTCTCATTCTCTTCCCCATCTTCCACTTCCTCTTCAGGCTCCTTTGTCTCCCTAACCTCTCAGGCAGCCCTACCATCTGCTAGTTTTCCTACATCTTTAGAGAGTCAACCTTAACAGGCAAGAGAAGCAAAATTACAAACTGATCAATGCTGGCTGATATTCAGTGCTAATAAAGAATTGCTGAAGAAGATCAGGGAACCTGTGCCTGAAGTTTTAAATTATATGTGAATTTTTCTTATTTGTGCAATGCCATGAATAAATTGAGCTTCAGCTGTAATTGCAGTACTAACATTCTGACTTCCTCAAAATGCATGCTTGCCTTTAACTACTCGATATTATTGAATAGAAAATTGTAACTATTGGGCATGTGCTTATGGAGTTGGGTTTTGCTGTCTCCAGGTATAATTTTAGTACTCATTATGAATTAACAGTCTTCGTGGGGGCTTTTCTCGGTCTGTTTTTCCAGCTCACTATCTCCTACTTCCACCCTCAAAAGTAACTTTTTTTACTTTCTTAATAAACAGCATATATGTTTATTTTTATCACACACACACACTCTCTCTCTCTCTCTCTCTCTCTCTCTCTCACACACACACACTAAGGTGGACCAATGGTCCTATTGATAATATGGGCCAATTTTCATGTGGCATTTTCTACTTCTGAGCCCCTAAAATACAGTTTAACCTGAAATGCAAGACAGAACAACATGCAACATGAGTCCCTGCTGTGCAAGAACATCAAAGGTTGGATCCAAATCACCGTGGCATAAACCATCCAAAGAGATCAACAGTGGAGATTAGCAGATCTGGTGTTTGTAAGAACTGCACTCAAGTTTCGCCCCATTCTGCACGAATGTGACCATTCTCCAGGGGCTCCTGAAACCTCTGGTCTCTCACGAGCCCCGAGCAATGCAATTAATTAGATGTATTTGGTTTTTCATTACAGCTGTCCCTTAGGGTATCCCTCAGTTACAACAATAAGCCTGAGGATCTTTTGGGAGTATCAGAGAAGAACTTAATGTGGTATTTGTTCGTGGTGCCTGTACACGTTGGCTTTTGCTGAGAGCTTTTATAGAAACACTGTCACAGATGCCCGGTTGCAGAACAGTCAGAGAGTAGCATCAGCATCGGGAGGTTGTTTTCTGTCTGTGGTGGGAAAAGCTGCTTATATTGTATCTGTTTTGCTGTCTTGGCAAAGTTAATTTGCAGATATCTGTTAGTGGGGTTACCAAAGCTAAAGTTCTGTTAAATGTCAAATGATTTTATGCTACATTTATGCTTTTTTATTATTATTTTTCCTTTTCCACTGAGTGTTATTTCACTGGCGAGCACAGATAGGAGAATTAAAGTACACAAGGGATGACGAGCCGATTCAGACTGGTCAGCATGCAGTTGACAAATGACCTCAGAGGCTCCCATTTCCAGTAGAATTTAAATCTAGTTTTCATTGTGCAGAGTACAATGGTTTTCCATGGTTCTCCGATAATATTGTGACAAATCTCAAACAATCTCCCTGAGTATGTGGATGAACATTGTATATACACATGTACACATATGGAAACCAGAGGTGGAAGACTGACATTTATCTCTGTCACTCTACACCGTATTGTTTTAGACATGGTCTTTTAATGATCCTGAGCTTACCATTTCAGCTAAGGTGACCAGGCCATGGCTCACAGGATTCATCTCTGGGATTATAGACATCCAGGGCTATGCCAGGCTTTTACATGTGTTTTGGGGATTTTAACTGAGGTCGTGTTTTGCAGCAACAGTTTAAACATTTAGTCAAATTCACAGCCTCAACAATATCTTTTAAAAACTTGTAAGAAAAATATCAAATTGTGTTGTGGAAGGTTTAATAACATTGCTTCTGATAGGTTGAATTCAATGCTAAGATCTAGTTACCACCAGAGGCATTCTCTTAATTGGTTAATAAAAGTTGTGTATGGCCAATTAGCTGGGCAGAAACAGTATAGGAAGGCGGGACTTCTGAGATTAGACAGAAACTACAGTTTCAAAACTGAGCACACACAGAGATTCCTGCTCTTTCCACCAGGACACAGAAGGAGATAGACGTCTTGAGAATGCTGGAAGGTAATCGCAGGCACATGGTGGTTTGGGATTAGGTGATCTGGGTTAATTTAGAGTAGCTAATTGAGAGTCTGCCCAGCTAAGGGCTAAGCATTAAAACATTAAAAGGTCTTGGGTGTTTAATTATTAGAGAAAAGACTGCGGTGGCTTATAAGCCCTCAGTCCAAGCAGTCCCAGGCCGTTGGACTTCCAGACTCCCTCACTCCTCTCGAACCCAGGCAAAGCTCCCTCCAAGCTGCTGGTAATTCTATTGGCCTAATATAACAACTTATATTAATTAACAGAGTTTAGATTGCAGGTAATGTAGGCCACCCTTGGTCCCGGGGCTCTTTCCCCAGGATAAATCAGGCAACTGGTTAAGGCACTCAGGCCAGGCCGCCTGCTCCTCTGCCAAGCCGCCAGCTGCCCTGCCAGCTTAATATTACAATTTATACTTACTAATAACTACAATAATTAATTAATTTGCAGTTTCAAAACTCACACAGCAGAGGCTGGTAGTACCATCATCTCTGTAGAAACCAGAGCTAGCTTAAAGAATTACTAACTCATGACCACCTTAATTCAGCTGAATCCTACACATTTTCTCTTTTCCCAAGCATTATTTTAAATTGAACCTCAAACTTCACTCTATTTTATCTCTAAATACTCTACTGTGTATTTTTAATAGACAAAAGAAAAACCGCATATCCTATGTGGAAATGCAAACACTTCTTTCATACTATTATGTGTGCCCCTGGCTTGGTCTACAGTTGTCTTGCACATGTATTTTAAGTATTAGTAGTTCAAATCAGGGTTATCATGTGGCTCATGCATTATAATTGAGTGGTATGTTTCCTGTGTGTATATTTACACATATTGTTGTTTACTTACTGCTCTTCTCATTGAAGAATCCTAGCCACCTGTTTTTTTTTTTTCTACCATCTAGTTGGTTTTATTAACTTTCCGTCATGTTATTTTTACTATGTGGGTTTTTATGCATTGAGACTGCCTGGATTCAGATCCAATTAGTATTTATTTCTTTGTCGAGAGGATCACGTGATACTTGTAAAGGAAGTATACCTTATAGTTTTCTCTTTTTATGATAGAAACCACTAATGGTAACTGTCTAGAGGTAAGTGCTTATTAGTGTTGCAGAATGGTGGTATTTTATCTTATGTTTTCATTGCTGGTACACTATAGAGAAAGAAACTTGCCCTCACTTGGCTACAGTTGAGATAGAAGACAGTACCAACCTCTTACTGATTGGTTCTGATGCATTAATTTCTTGGATCCTCTGAAGTAACCTGCATATTTATAATTTCCAATATTTACATACTGGCTAACAGTTAAGTCTATCTGTATTTTAGTAATTGAATTTATTGTGAAGCATAACTTATGCTCTGAATGTCTATTTTACCCTCTTCAAATTGCAACCTCTTCAAGTTGGCTTCACATGCTCTTGATGGCCAATAGAGGTCGTGGATAGCTTTCCTCCTTTCTCGTGTTGTTGCTTCTTCAGCTCTTGTCCCCACCCTCTGTGGACCTGTGTTCAGACATTCTCCAAAGCTCCCGGATTTTGCTAGTTGCTAAAAGAGCATGACCATGGCACTGTGGCACTCACACTTGCAAGGCTGAGTTTTTGTTTCTTGGCCTTTCGAGTGGGCAGAGATACACTATAAACAATATATTCTTTGAGAATTGTCTATAAGTAAGATCATCTTGAGGTTCAAACCGAGCCTTTCCATACTAACTCAGGCCCGCCAGGCTTTTATTTTAATATACACGTCTTACAGTATCTCTCACAGCCGTGTCTTTTTTTTTTTTTCTGGCAGGCTGACAATCAAAGGTCCCAGGAAGAGCAGTGCAGTTCCTCATTTGCTTTATCTTACAGCACATAGTAAACCTTAAGTAATGGCAAATCAACTGTGTGATCATCACTAGCCTGGTAGGGGCACTGTGCACAAAAGAGGTTGAAGTGGCAGACACTGGTGCCTAACATGTGCGGCTGCATTCATTCAGGGTGTGCTGGGATCTCGAGTAACCAAGAGTGGGTGCATAGTTGTAGATATGGAGGACTTAGGAATAACGTCTTCATTTAAATTTACTTTTACTTCTAAAGCTGTTTCATTTCCTTCATTTTACTTTCAGAATTTATCACCAACTATACATTTTTGTCTTTGTGTATGTTTGGTGGGGATCAGACTCTTGACCTTAGACATGACAGGCAAATGCCATGCCACTGAGATGATACCCCAACTCATCAGATTCTAATGGAGAAATCATGTCACTGTCCATTTGGAGGCTTAGAATGCTATGTCATTGATATTTAAAATGGTTTTTGACAGAAACATTATTAGGTTCAGTTCCTCAGAGGAAACTACTTCTCAGGTTTTTTTCTTTTTCTTTTTTCTTTTTTTTCTTCATTTGTCAAAGTTCTCTTTGAAAAATACAGCCTTGGGCAGGTGAGATGGCTCAGTGGATAAAGGTGGATGCTTCCAAACTGAAGACCAGAGTTTAATCTCTAGGACCGAAATTGTGGAAGGAGAGAACTGATTCTTGACCATTGTCCTCTTATCTCCACACATACTGTATGGTGGATGTGAAGGCACCCACCCCAGATAATTAAATGTTAGCTAGGCATATTTTCATTTCCCAGGGATTTCTGTCCTTTCTGAGGAAATGTGCAGAGATGGAAGCAGTGCTCAGATGCTTACAGTTCTTGGAAAGATACTAGACAAACCCTTAGTGTGTTGAGATACTTGTTCAAACCAAATGAGAATTAATTTGTTCTCATATTAGTTACTGCCTAAAACCCCTTGGCTTGTCAGTCAGTGTGGCCCTGTGGAGAGTCAGAACCCAGCAAAGGGAATTTCATCCTTTCTCTGTGGAGGAACCAGTTTTCTCTAGAGTCATCTGATCGTTAGACAGTAGCCACCTTCATAGCTGTGATTACGAAATATAATCCTGGTAAACAAGAATTATGAATTCTGTAGACCTTCCTTGCCTCCAAGAAACCTTTGGATTGAAAGGTTTTTATATTCAAAATATTCCGACCAAAATTTCTCCTTGCTTCCCCTTTGAATGATTGGTATGCATAAATAACATTAGCATGCTACCAGCCAATGGTTACCCTAATACATCTTAAGATGAAATCCCCTGGGACATGCTACTGCACTGACAGTGGCATATGGTGCCCCCTCATCAGGAGGATGAGAGTATGTGCCTGGCATACACAGACATGGGGGAAGTGTGAACTTAGTGGAAGGAAGGCCACAGGCAGACTGTGCTGCAACCCCTGGCAGGTGGGCAGTTGCAGCTTGCTTCCCACTTCAGAACCGTGTTGGCAGATGTAGGTGCATTATTCAATTAACTAATAATTGAGAAAGCGATAGTAACTATTAAAAGAGCAAAGCTAATTCTAGGCTGATAAAGGACTCTGAGCTTCCCTAAGTAGGTCATAATTAGCTGGGAGCGGTGTGGCTCCGCCTTCGGGGACAGTTGAAGTTAATGACAGCAGTGAATGGAACTGTGTTTCAGGATGTTCCTGCCTTGGGTGAGGAGGGTGAGGAGAGAGGGAGTCAGTTTTAAAGGCCATTTAGGAAGTGCAAGGCATGGTAGCTGCTGTCTGGAAGTAGAGAGTGTGGGACGTTGACTTAAGCATGTCAAGTCCTCTGCCACATAGATCCATCATTAGCTGACAGTCTCCACGGATGTGTCAGCCCCCATCGCCATATGTGGTGGCAGTTTCCTTGTCTGGCCAGGGTCTTGAGGGCAGCATGAGTTTCACTCTTTCAGCAGGGTCATTTTGAAAGACTCTTACATCATTAATCCACTGTAGGGACTAAATTGGCTCACATCCCTTGGGTTTGCATACCCAAAACAGTTTCTAGGTCGAGGGGTTTCATGTCTCCTCTGAGGATCTGGGGTTCCCATGAGCTGCCCCTGCCACTGCACAAGGCAAACAGCTTCAAAGAGCACAGTGTGGCATGGAGGAGAGTAAAAAAGAAAAAAATACAAGCTGCCGTAGTGAGCCGAAGCCAAAGAAATGTGCCACGTTTGCTCAAAAAAGTGCTGTCCTTGTATGCCAACTCTAGAGACAGAGGTACCTAGCAGATCCTAGCTCTCAATAAACAGCTCCTTACCTTGACTAAGAGAGACTGGCAAAACGGAGCAAGCCTTGGAGTGAGCAGACATATTAAACGTGCGGTTTCCTCTCTCTTTTTGAAGACTGTCATTTAAACTGCACTCTTAGCATGTTTTCCTCAGTAAGTGGAACTGATGGTCCTTCCAGAGCTGACTTATTTGTCAGGGACACTAAGTTCTTACAAGAGTTGTGGGCAGACCTGTTATACCCCCAAAGTCACAATGTATATATAATAAGGCTAACAAGCATCTGGGCACAGGGAACTTCCCTTTCCCATTATTAAGTGACATATATAGAGGCTGCTTTGTAATGTGCAAATGCTGGGAATTACAGATCCTGTAAGAAGAAAGCCTCTCTTCATAATGGCAGGGTAAGAGGCATGTTTATGATGCACCAACTTCTGTGTACTTACACACACACACACACACACACACACAATGGGGAGGAAAGAGGGACGGAGGAAAAGAAAGAAGGCAAGGAGTATTGAGGGGAGAGAGAATACTATCCAGAAAGTCCCAGTAGACAGCTTCACTGAGCATTCCTCTCAGAGCAGCTGCTTTTGACCTCGGCACAGGTGGAGCCTCCACTGGGACACCGTGCGAGCCTTTGCAGAGAACTGAGCATTCCATTCTGACTTAAAGGTCCCCTGTTTGACATAAGCTTTGTCTCCATAGCGACCTCCCTATTTCTGTAATTTGGATTTCTCCTGGCCATTTATTTATTTATTTCATTATTTATTTACTTAGAGTGTCTTTCTCTCATCACGACTATTTCACCATTTAGGAAGTTAAGACCTGTGAGCTAGAAGCAGTCTCTTTCACTTTGCTCTTTATGAAACAGCTGAGAACTAAGGAGATCAGTAGCTGGGATCATGTATTACTATGGCAGAGAACCGGAATTAAGTTCCCAGCACTCATGTCAGACAGTTCTCAACCCTGCAATGTCTGCTTCAGGGGAATTTGATGCCTCTTACCCCACAGTCACCTGCTTACCCATACATGTAGCCCTACACAGATACACATATGTACACATAATTTAAAGTACAATAAATCTCAAAAAAAAAAAAACAAAATCAGGTTTTTTTTTTTTGGTTTGTTTTCATTAGATTTTTTTTCCCTTAATCTTGTTAGGCTTATCTTCACTTCTAGAGTTTAATTGTTTAATCAGCCACTGCAGAATATCTTGCAGCATGCCTGGAGTGTTGGAGCACTGCAAATGGTCTTTGTATTGAATGCTCCCTTCTGGAAATGTGTTCTTCCTACTTATAGAAACACTGTCCTTTGAATTAGACCTCTGGATGTAGCTCTCTTCCTTAATAAAAAGTAGACGGTCTAAATCAGCACAGGACTTTCCAGACTTCCGTGTACAGGCTGTGGGTTGCTGCTTTGGGCAGTCTGGAGCCAGACTCTAGAGTTTGTGCTTTTAATGAGAGTCCAAGCCAACTCAGTGCTGCTCCTCTGAGGGGGCCACTCTAAATTGTGCTATTTTGATTGCTTTGTATGGAAGGGCAGGCAATATCTCATTCATAGATAAAGAATAGCTGTTTCCCAATTACCCTCAGTAATCTGTAGTCAGATCCCAATTCAGTGACCCTGTCCTATTGTAAGCAAATCACAAGGCTTGGAGATCCAAAAACAGTCAGGGGGACTTATCATGTGATGCACTCTGCCATTTGTCCATCTCCTTGGGACAGTGGAGTAAAGGCTGGTGATTATGCCCATCTCAAGAGTAAATCAATGTGCTCTTCACCTCACCTCTCAGCTAAGGGACCCTCAGGTGTGTCAGGCTCCTGGAGTTCTCCTCAGTGATAGTTCACTTCTCCCCCAACATCAGTTCTGCTGCTGTGACTGTGGTGTGGTAATCTCTGCCTCTCTCACAGCTGACTGCTCAGCTGCCCAGTCTTTGTGCTTCTGCAGAGAAGCTTCTTTTGGGCCTGGCCCTTCCTGCACCATGAAGCACACAGAGACAGGCCCTTCTTCAGCACCAAGTGCTGCCTCACTCATGAGGCCTTCTACAACATGCCCAGATAGAACTTATATTTCCTCTGAAAACACATAGCATTTATTATAAACTTGTGTTTGTTTATAGAAACCATCTCTGTCTATCATGCACCATTGCTGCTTATGTATAAGCTCATCAGGTGTTCCACAAATACCTTGGAAGGGTACTAGCTCTCATATAGTTGTATCCTCAAGCACTGCATACACTGCTTGACTCTAATAGTCATCCAGAAAATGTTTAATGGATGAATGAATAAGTAAGTGAATCAATACAAATCCTACCCAATAATTTTTTGAGTTCAAAATTCCTTTTGTGGGCTAGACATAGAGCTTAGTGGTAGAGAGCTTGCCTGGTGTGTTCAATGCCCTGGGTTCAATGCCCATTCCTGGAAAAAAAAAACCCTAGATATTCCTTTGCTGTTTATGAAATACTAGTGAATTTCAAAGCAGTTTTGTGTCACATAGATGGCTCCCAGCAACGTTGAGTGGATAAATTGTAGGGCTGGATTCTGATAGAAAAGTTTCCACAGCTCCTTTGAGAGAGACCACCTGTGGTCTGTCTTAGAGGAAGGTTGGCAAATCTTTTACCTTTTCCAAGGTTTTCATGGCTGGGTGCTGGGTTTGTAATAAGTCACTGACAGATTCATTCTTCAAAGGCAGGTTTCTATTTTAGTTTCTCATCAGTGGTAAAGCAGGTTCCAAAACTGTGCTCACAATTCTCTTAGCTGCCAGCTGCTTCATGAACAGACCCAGTGCAAGAACCTGAACTGCCCCCCCCCCAACACTTTGATGCCTAGGAGGCAAATATATAACAACCACCCACCCAGAGCAGAAACCAAAGACCCGATCAGAGGACTAAAGCCTCTAGGAAACACATCTGGGCTTCATTTTCCAACTACACCTTTTAGTTGTCTCAAAAAAAAAAAAAAAGCAAAATACATAGGGAATTTGTAAATTTTACTGTGGAAACATTTTAAATTACTTCATGATGAGCCTAGAGAAAAGAATTATATTCCAGCCCTTTACATAAATGATTGATGAGCATGTGCCCCACACTTGAAGGGAAATTATTGAAAACAGTTTTTATATCATTCAGATCATGCTCCTCTTTGGGAGAACCCAGTGGTAGCACTCTACTTTCATATTTAAAAATTTTTATTCATATTCTCATACCCCATTTTATTTTTTAGTTTTCATTCACTTATTTAGTTAGTTAGGTTTTGGTGGCTGACAGATTTTTTTTCTGTTTTACTTTTCATTAATTTATTTAATCTAGCTTTTTGAGATAAGTCTAAGCAGACTTACAACTTGTCAGGATGCCCTTGAATTCTTGACCCTCCTGCTTCTGTGTCCTTAGTGTACAGGTGACAATGTCACCACTGCACTTGGTGTCTGTGTCCCAAGCCCAAGTTCTCATGTTGCTAGACAAGTCTCCACCACAGGAGCCATGTCCTCAGCAAGGCCATGCTATCCTGAAGACTTGCAGTGTTTCCTGTGGGGACCGGGTCCTCTCTTTCCTCCCTGAGCTTTGTATATATGACTTAATACCCTGTTCACTTTGCTCCATTACCCTAGACTCCTGACATGCTTGCTGTGGGTACCGTTACTCTAGCTGACTTCTCTTCCTCCCAGAGCCAGCCATTTGTCGCCAACTCAGTGAGTTGATCAAAGCATTTGAAACAGAAACATGTACTTCTTATGACTGGCCTGCCCACCTCTTACCTTGTTCTACTGTTCCTGAACTTACCTTATGGCCTTTTCAAATCTACTGTATTCTCTATTTATTTACTTCATTGCTTATTTTCTTTGTGTATATCTCCCAAAGTGCTCGTTAGTGTATAAGGTTTTGTAGCTCAAATGTGATTGGCTAGATTACCCAATTGACTTGCTCTCTAGTAAGGACACCAAACTCATTCTTACCTGAATTGGGAGAACCATGCTTCTCAGGCATGGGCCTAAATCAGGGTCACCTGAGAGCTGATTAAACAACAGTGCTGGGCTCCTCTAGATACTCACTGCTTTGTGTTTCTGGGCTAAAGCTCAGCTCAAAAGCTCTACCTCACCAGGAAATTGCCACGTAGTTCTGTGCACATTCTAGGTCCACACCGAGAGTGTCTCTGGTGGAGAGAGATGCTTATATCAACAGTATAATATTCAGTTATTTTGGCTATGTTTTGCTCCTTGCTATTGCTGTAATGTTGTATAAATGTCTAGAATTCTTTTCTGTAATATTTTAGTGGTAGGAAATCTTCAGCTCAGGGCAGAATGCCTGTGCAGCGCTGTCATTCTGTTTGTCACTGTCTTAAGCTCTTGCCCCTCTGCACTCCTGCCAGATGTTGTTGCTCATTAGTGAGTAAGGGTGGAACACCTTGTCATTCTAGGTAGAGAGACTGACCACGCTGTCCTGACTCTGCATGAAGCATCAACATGTGGTAGGGGTTTAGTCTACTACGGCTTCTAGTTTTTCTCTTTAGGCATTTATTTTCCTAACGATGCATGAACTTGCCATTTTCTCTCTGTCTTGCATTTCCCTCAAATTATATCCCTTTGGAGTTCAGTTTGACACTGTTTGACAACTGTGATCATCACAGGCTCACCTCTGCTGGGGTGTAATTTCTCTGTTGCTTGAATTAGCCACATGAGGTAGTTATCTTGGATGTATGTCCATGATTTAAGATACCAATATTGTTTGATTCATCCAAACAGATGAGTAAGACCATTCCATTATGACAGCAAATTCAAGCATTCCTTTCCCTTTGCTGTGTTTTCCTCAAGCAGATGGTAGAATAAGGAAGCACAGTCAATGAAAAACATTTTAAAGGTTGAAAAAGTGAGACACTGTCACAAAGATGAGCAACCTCTTCTAGACACCATGAAACTGTGTGAAATAGAGAACTGGTTAAAATTTAGGATCTGGGAGAAATCTATATAGTAAATATTCAACAAGTAGAGTTAAATAACATTTTTCATGAAAAAGAGGAACTCTACTGAATAACTCATGCAAAGGTAGGTTGGGTGTGGAATGCCATCTCCTGTTGTGAACAGGTCATTTAGTATCCCCAGAATGCTTCTCTACATAGTTGAACATTGACTTTGTGGGATTTTCTTAAATTTTTGTTGATTAGAACTATGAGAAAATGTAGTGAGATTTTCTGCAAAGGTGGATAGTCTGTTAAGGTGGTTCTTGTTGAGAGTAGATCTTTGCCTACTAAGTCCTTATGAACCAAGTTGTTCATATCATTATACTGAAATGACTTCCCCAGCCTAGCTGTTCATTGCTACATGAACTCTCCATGGAAGCACATAACAAGGCATAGCCCTGTTTCAGGGTCATTTCCCCACCAG
>CAJQZJ010032781.1:881147-892860 GCA_907164525.1 Lophiomys imhausi
CCTTCCTTCCTTCCTTCCTTTCTTCCCTCCCTCCCTCCCTCCCTCCCCCCTTCCCTCCTTCCTTCCCTTCCTTCTTCCTTCTTTCTTTTTCTGTTGCTGTAATAAAACCATTTTTTTTTCAGAAGGGAAAGGGTTTATTTTAGCTCACAGTTCAAGCCACAGTCCATGATGGCATCAGTAACTTCAGGCATCTTGTCACATTAGAGTCACAGTCAGAAGGAAAAAAGCAATGAATGCCACTTAGTTTTCTTTCCCCAACTTTATTCAGTCCAGGTTCCCGGGCAGAGACAGGTGCCACCCAGAGTCAGGGAGTCTTCCTACCTCAGTTAGTCTAATCAAGATATGTGCCCCATACATCCTCAGGGGTTCATCCACCAGGAAACCAAGTTGACACTACCTACTGCCACGTTCTGCATTTCTGCTATGTTTCTGAGGTCCTCATCTGTCAGGCTGTGACAGACGCAGTCAGTTTTATTTAGGAATGCATAAGTTTTTTTTCCAGCAACAGACTACATCTCACTTGATTGTGCCTCATGGAGATTGTGATGAATCTGCCACTATCCATTTCTTTGCCTTCATCGTTGCTCATCTAACAGCTCACCATCCCACCCAAATTAGGGGGAAAGAGTAAACCATCTGCAACTCTGTCACCTGGGAGGGAATATATAAAATATCAGAAAACCAGAAACTACCATAAAACTGGCACATCCTACTTCCTTAGCAGGTGGATGCTTCCTGGGCAGAGAATTTCTGGTGTTTTTGCTGCCAAGTACAATGTGGGTGTTCAATAAATATTAAATAATAAGAAGAATTTTCTAATTATGATGAACATTTTTCTCTATTAGGCAGATGGCGCTCCATAGGAGTGGGCCATTATTTATAAGTGTGACACAAGGCGCTGGCAATTGTGTGCAAAATGTGCCTCTCATTTCAGTTACTGATTATATGCTGCAGCAAGGTTTTGTGTCAAACAGCTTGATCAATATTAGTTAATGTCTGTGATTATAAAAAAAAAACTGTGAATAGAGAGATGGACTTTTGTGTCCATGTCTGTAACCCTGCCATCTTCATGATTAAGAGCAGCTTCAGCTATAAAGTCATCCCTTGTGAAATAAAAGGCATCTGAGCACCAAGCACCGTGTGAGTACAAGTCTCGTCCTCCCTGCTTCCTGCCGGCTTTTCCTTTCAAGTCCTTGGACTGTCTCTTTGTGGTTACTAAGGCTAGATGCACACACCTCTCTGATATTCTCATGGCTCACGGCGTTAGTTGAAACCTCAGTGGAACTAGGGATAGTTAATTAGGTGTTCCCAAAATACACATCATTTTATGATTTTGCACATCACCACGATGAAAATAACAGTCTAATTCCATCAAGTCATGTAAATTATAGTGAGCGGGATGATGAGAGACGGCAGTTCTCCCTTCTTTGGAGAAGTTAATTTTGGTGTCAGCACATCCACATGTCCAGAAATCACAAACCAGAGGCATGACTTTGTGAAGCAAGTAGGATCTGGTGATTGTATATGGCTTCCATTTCTAAAGTGTGCTTTCTATAAAGGGTCTATGCAAATAGAAGCATTCAAGAAGCATTCAAGAATATAAACCAAACAGCGTCTGTTAGGAGCTGAGGGAGGCAGCTGTGTGCCTTCTCTTCAAAGATAGAAAGCATCCTGTTTACTAACACACACCCAGATGCCCTCACCCACATACACTCCTACCAAGCTCTTCTTAGGAGGGGCATTCCTTTGGGTTTGAGATAGGCATCTCAGAGAGTAGCTTCATTCTTGCAGTCTACAGGCATCATCTGTGCACATATTCCCTGGGTGATAAGTAGGTGTCAGACTTTGTCCAAATGCAGAGAAGCCGTTGATGTTTGAGACACATTCCCTAGCCTTACTAGGGACTCTAGAGGCTCTGGCATGTGTTGGCAGGTTCTCTGCATCCGGTCTCACATCCTTGTTTTTAATATTTATAAATAACACTCATCAGGATGCCAGTAGGTAGGAAATGAAAGTAGCTGAGAAACCTGTCCAATACCAAGAATATCCCAGTATAAGTTAAAAACATGCTGACCTCGAGGATGTGCAGTGAACCAAGATGTATTCTCTGGGCAAAAAAATAACTCTTATGCTGAAGTCCAGGATCTACTTCATGGATAGACAATCCGTAGGCTAGAGAATGCATCTGAATTCCCCACAGACCTGTTAGGAAATCAAAACCTTGTACTTCTAAAGCCTGGAGTCTGCCCAGAATATGAGCTCATAAATATGTTAGCTTAAGTAAAGCTTATGATAATGCACATGAATCATGTTCCTATTTTGAAAAGCACAGACCCCATAATTCAATACTTCTGGAGCCCATCCAGATAGCTGCAGGATTTTTCTCCTTCATTTTTTTTTCTCTTAGGTCTTGATTCAAATGTCACCTTGTCAGAGAGCCCTTCCCTGGTAACACCCTCTACCACCCCCTCCCTAACCTTCCTACAAAACTCCATTTTCCTTATGTCACATACTACAGTGTGACACATTACAATGTGCTCTTCCCAGTCCACTGTGTGAGACTGTAAGCAGAACTTGATACACTTGGTGCTCTACGTTGCCCTTCAAAATGAAGTTAGCACACAGCATCGCCCAGTTGTTGAGTAGATACCATGTGGCTTTGGGGGCTGCCAGCTCATTAATACAATGAAGCAGCATTAGTCAGGCTCTCTTAGAATCAAACCTCCTGTGTCATGCCCTCACCTCGCCCTCCAGCATGCCTTGGCATCATTTTACTGTGGTGGACTTTATGCTTTGAAAAGGGTGATCTGGGAGAATGACATATTTGTTAATTAGCATTTAACTTGTTTCTATGTTTTCATAAATCTGAGACAAATATAATTGCCATCAGAAATTCTGTAGTCTGGGAGCCCATACTGAAGGGATTTAGTTCTATTAAAAAACCTGGAAAGCAAATGTTTCAGTAAGGTTCTGTATTGACAAAGAAACATTACCGTTCAACTTTCTGAGATTTCACATATAGCTCTAGAATCTCCATTAACAACTCTAGTGGGAGAGGAGAAAGGGAGGTGGAGGGGGAGCTAAAAATGAGTCCAGCACATTTATTTTATGGGCAAGAAAACCTAAGATCAAAGCAAATTTAGTGGCTTTCCCAAGATTCCATGCATTTCTGCGGGGCTTCCCCCCAGGAGCCTCTGCCAGGCTGGTGTGCTGCTTATTAGGAGCTGCAGCTCCCACCACTGAACTGAACACCCACTGCAGCATTTCTCAGTGTGTTCTGTGGATCACCGCTTACCTGGGAAGGATGTTCCTCTCAGCCTGAACAATCTGAGGCGCTGGAACTTGGGGCTCTGCGTTTTTGTTTGTTCTCTGGCATACCTTACATATCAACTTTTGAGACCCAGGGACCTACTGTGTGCAAGGATCCTTGAGTCTGCTGTTCTGGAAAGGAAAAACAATAGCTTTTTAAAAAAATATAATTTATTTTTTATTTCTTCAAGTTACATCTCAATCACAATCCCCTCCCTATTCCCCCCCTTTGTCCCACTCTTCCACCCTCTTCCCCCTCAACCCGCCCCATCCTCTACCCTTCTTTTTTTTTTTTTTTTAGTTTAAGGTATATCTTTTTCCCCCCAACAGCTCCCCCTTCCAGTCCAGCAAATGGTTCTTTCTCTCATAACAATAAATACAATACGAAACAACAAAAATAAATAGGCCACAATTATGAGAGTTATATGGCTTAGCATACATTCCCAATGTCCAGTCCATATGTATTTGGCACCTGACTTTAACATTCTACTATCTAACCATCTCCATGAGTTTAAAGTTCTGTATCTAACTCAGCTTCATACTATCTTGCCTAACAATTTTAAAAACATCTTCTTAGATCCAGAACACCCACTTGATTCCTAAACAACTCAAAATTTAAGTATGAATTTATCTATTCTTCAACCACCTCAGAGCATATTATTAAGTAATTCTAAGCCATGCTTACTGAGCACGTTGACTAGTGACTTTCCTCCATGAAAGACACTGGCCATTTAAAAGTCAACTTAGACTTATATGCTGTTCAGGGTTTTGTCAACTTGCGGTAAACTGGGTCATCTGGGAAGAGGGAACCTCCCATGAGGAATTGCCTCCATCAGACTGGCCTGTGAGACTTTCATGTGTGGTTGATAGTTGATAGGGGAGGAACCAGCCCTTTATGGGCATTGCTACCTGTGGCTGGGTGGTCCTGGATTTTGTAAGAAAGCAGTCTGAGGAAGCCATGAAGAGTAAGCCATAAGCAGCATATCACTATGGTTCCTCTCCTGCTTGAGTTGCTACCCTGGTTTTCCTCAGTGATTCATTGTTATTGGGACATATATGCCAAAAACAAAACAAAAAAAAACCCTTTCTTCCTTTTGGTCATGATCATTGGGAACAAGCAAAAGAAACTTATTCTAAGTACTGTCATTTTGTTTTCAAACTCTATTTAACGATAGGGAGAAAGTAAGCTGAAGGTCCCAGGGGCTAGGGGAGCAGGGGACTTCCCAATAGCTGAACAGGTTCTGTAGTGAGGAAACTTGTCTTGAGGCCAGACATCTCAGGGAGAACTTGTAAGCAGACGGTCGCCTAAGTCCAGACATCTCAAGGACAATATCTCCATCTCGCTGGTGGGGTCAAACAAGTTCGTGTTCCTAGGCCCAGGAACCTGTTCCTGTCCTTATTGATGGAAACTCCCTTGCTCAGCCCCTTATGTCAAAATATGATTGGACAATGCTACAGCCCACCAAGCTTCCCCTTGCTGTATGGTTTCATCCTTTAAATATGCTGTACAATATCCCTTCAAGGTCACAGTTCAGCCCCCGTGCCTTGTGTCTGTTCTGCAGCTCTGATGGGTCAGTAGCAGCTTGATTACAATACATTTTTGTCATCTGCAGCGACCTGGTGTTTGAGTTATAGTGAATTTAAGCGTATTCCACAACAATGATGAGAAAGCTAACTAGGGCAGTTGACCATATGGGTAGATAAGATAAACCCTTTTGAAAACTTTAATTTAAAAATTTCCAGTTCATTAATTTCCCCATAGAAAGTGTGTTAAGTACATATAGCTTGTGGTAGTTTCAATGAGAAGCATCTACAAAGGCTTATGTATCTGAACACTTAGTTCCCAGTTAGTGGCACTGAGTGTGAATGTTAGGGAACCTTTAGGAGGTACAGATTAGCTGAAGAAATACCTTACTGAACACAGGCCTTGAGAATTACACCCTCTTCCTACTTCCTGTGCTCTACCTGCTCCCTATATGAGGATGGAAATCTGATCAGCTACTTCCTGTTTCTGCTGCCATCTGTAACTTCTTGCTACTAATGGACACTATCCCACTAGTACTGTAAGCTGAAATAAACCCTTTCTTCATTAGCTTGCTTTTAGTCATGGTGTATTATCACAAGTAACCAACACATAACCCTGTTGTAACTGGAGGAGACGGACATACCCAGTTCCGCATGCCCATGGTGGACCTCATAGCCAACTATGCAGCCAGGTGTCATCACGCCAGACTCCTAAATCTCTGATGTGTCTTCCAGGACACAAACAGTCCAATTCTTCCCTCAGAGAAAATGGAGGAGGCCTGCTGCTTCTCAGAGAGACTCTGAGAGTTGATTTCCTTAGGATCCCTATTACGGTGACTGGCTTTGAGAGTCTTAGCAGTTCCTTGTCCCCACAGCCACCATCTGCAAACACACACACCCCCCTTTGCCTTTTACTTGAAGAATTTCCCATTACTCTTTGCCATATTCAAAGAAGAATCACTGTCCATCAGCATTTTGTTTCTTCACACCCAACCCTGAAATCAAACCACTCAAAAATTTTTTTTCCCAGAATTGGCTTTGTGGGGCTTCAATTTAATTCGCTACATGGTGAAAACTGTTTAAAGCATATTTCAAAGCCCAGGCTATTAAATATTTTACATCATGGAAACTGTCTTAGGAAAAAGTTAAGGACTTAAGGCCACAAAATAAAAAATGAGAGAAAATAGACTGGAGGAAACCTTGTAGGTCAGAATTTCTCATAAAGAATGTTCATATCTTACTTAGTCTCTATCTTGCAACCTCCTCAGGCACACACTGGAGCATGGCAGTCATTCTCTTGTTTATTGCATGTCTCTGCAGCTTGCCCTGTGGCCATCGCATTGATTTCATCACTGTGGTCCTCATCATCATAGGAAATGGGGGCATTAATAACTTGTTCTCTGTGGACAGATCATAATAGGAAACCTTATAAGTAACTGCCCACTAATGGGAAAATTGAAAATATGCACTGAATTATAATGGTCATGGTGTAACCATTAAAATTACAATTATGTCACAATGGAAGAACTCATTTTGTATTAGTTTATCTTTGCATAATGTTAATAGCTAATGAAACTGTGACAATGACATCTAATTAAGCTTAACAACATTTCTGCACTTCTTATAAATGGGCTATATTTTCCTTGCAATCATGTGTCGAGGACATTAGTGAAGCAGGGGTCTATCTCTAATGGGAGGTCTGCAAGGTAAGACGCAGTCTTGTGAAACACTGGTCTTCTGATGGATGTGACCACTTGGGCTGGACCTGAGACCTCTGCACTGAGAGGAGCACTGAAGAAGGCTTTCCTCTTCAAAGCTAGTATAGAATGTCACCTCTTGCCTTGACAGTGAAACCAGAGGCCACAGTCTCTTCACTGGCCTCATTGCCCTGCAGGAATGCTTTTCCAGTTACACCTGTCAACCCCATGCAGCCCGTTTTTCTCTCCTCTCCAGCATTCGTTTTCCCTGCTGTGCTGCTTGCTCCTTGTGTTGCTTGGTTCAGCTGTCTCCATTTTATGTGTGATTCTCGCTGCCCACCTCCACCACTGTCCTGCGTAGTACCCAGTTTAAACACAGTGCTCAACAGACATTGCCTGATGAGAATGCCAATTTTGCAAGCATTTGGAAGCAATAATCCAAAGACTTCTTGTGACTACTAGAATGTTCCCAAAGCTGCTTTTATACTGAGAGGTAATGTTTTCTGAGCCTCTTTTTCACAGGGGTCTTGCAAAACCTCTTGGTAAAATCAGGCCCTGTCCCCTCCACCCTGAGCTCAAAACCTTCCTCCTGGGGTAAATGTCTCTTAAGCAGGGTGTTTATGAGAGAGGACATACAAACAGGGATCAGTAACAGTCCTGAAATTTCCTCTCCTGCTGACAACGACCACTCAAGCCCCCTAAGAAGGACCTTTTTGTTGCCTAATTTGGCAGCTGATGATGCTTGGTGAACTTCCAGAAATTAAAGCAGGCAAACACTGACCTTTAGCCTCCACCTGTCATCAACTCAGGAAGCCTGGGCAGGTGACTTCCCACAGTCTCCAAGCTTTCTTTCTTCCACTGCAATGTATGTGAAAAGTTCCAGATGCAATATTCAGTGATTCTTTTTTAAAAAATTGCAGGCTATATAGATACAATTAATATGAAAATTCTACTTTGGCTAGGAAACAACAAATGGGATTTCAGGCAGATTCACCTCATTTTCTTCTAAGCTCTTGATATAGAGACAAATTCATCCCAGATTCTCCCACTGTCTGTCTGTATGCTTTCCTGGTTTTCTTTCTCAAACACAACATGCAATTTTCTGTTTAATCAGTTTTTCCTGGGAATCTATTTCATGGCACATTTTCATCTCAATAGACAGAGCTACAAATGAAACAGGACATTCGAATAGAATTAGAAGCTGACTGGTCTTCAGCATGTTTGGCTTATGAGGGCTCTATTTGTCTTTTAAAGATTTTTGAGTTTCACAACAAAACTCAGCACATGACAGAGAGGAGTTCCATGCACACCCCCCATACACACAGAGCACACATTCTCAGCCCCCTCCCTGTACCCCAGCTCTGCACAACCCCTGCCATGCTATTGCTCTGATTACAATGGTTGAGCCTACACTGATAGCCAGGATCTCCCAGTCGGTCATTTATGTTAGGCTTATTCTGGAATTGTTCATTCTATAGATTTGGACAAATCTGTGGCAACCCACATCTGATTCTAGCACCACACTGTACTTCTAGCATTTGACAGATCCTCTGTGGTCCCACTGTTTGTGTTCTCCATCCTAATCCCTTAGCAACTACTGATTGTTTAGCAGTTTCTGTGGCTTTGTCATTTTTTTTTTAGCTCTCGGGAAGTTGGAATTTAGATAATATTCAAGGTTTACAGATTATCATCTTTCCCTTGTAATATGTATTTAATATACTTCTATGTCTGTTCATGGTTTGATAGGTCATTTCTTGGTGGTGCTGAGTAATGTTCTGTTGTCAGTACAACTGTGTCTTACCTAAAAAGGGACATCTTGATTGCTTTCAAGGTTTGACAGTTGAGAGTGAGCACCCTGTGTTCCTCACATTAGAATATCTCCCAGAAAGAACTTGAGAGGAAAGATTTACTTTGCTCATGGTTTCAGAGGGCTCAGCCCGTCGTGGTGGGGAAAGGGAGGCAGAGGGAGCCTTTTACAGCATGGTAACTAAGAATATGTCAATGCAGAATGGTGGAGCCTAGCTGAGCCATCTCTCCAGCCCCACGCTGATGCTCTTTATCCATGAGACTTGCTTACCCTCTGCTTCTGCCTCTAGGGCTGTGTTTTTCTCTCCTCCTTTTTGCTGACCTGCTCTCTGTTCCCTCTGGTTGGCTTTGTTATCCCACAGAGCTCCTTCTCTGCCACTCAGGCATTCTGTTGCCATCTCTGGAGCCAGACTGCTCTGATCACTGTGTTTTCTCTCTCCCAGAAGGTTTTCCTCTCTTGTATGTCTTTTAGATTCCCAGTGATGCTTGTCACTCTTGTTAGATTTTGTTCTTGTTTTGATTTCACTTTTCCTTGTTTCTTGTTTTGTTTCCTGCTGAGTTGGTTCATTTATTTTAAAGGGAACAGAGAGCTTTCATTCCAACTCCTATTTCAGGTTTTTCTTTCTGCTATATTTTACATAATTCATCTTAACGGGGTGGGGGGGGAGGCAGTAGCCCTGTGGGTGGTGGGATAATGCAAGATTTCTGTGTTCTTGGGTAAAGCATTGTATATTCTATAAAATTGTTGATGACACAGATGTGCAAATATTTACAGTTTGGAACTAAAATCAATCACACTGATTCTTAGGAGTCCCTGGCTCTGGGTTTGGCTTCTAGCTCTTTCTCCAACCTCCCTTTTCTTAACTGTTTTTCCATCAGACATAACTGCTGTGGCTGACTGAGCCAGAAACAGTGGTCCATTGATAGTGGACATGAGCCAAAAGTTAGCAAGAACCTATGAGACAGTACCTCACCCGGGCCTTCTGTTGATTCCCCAAGCCTTGGCTCTCACTGTCAGTTGCTCCAATGTGGACGAAATGTAGGGCCACAGCACTGCTCCCTTAAAGAGACCCAGCCCCAGCCAGCATCCCAGTGACGTTTAGATGCTGCTGGTAGCAGATGGAGCCGTTGCATGACCCACCCGTGGTTACTCCCTGTCGTAGCACCACCCTTGGACAGCGGTGCGTGTTTCCTTTTATTTTATGCATTAATTCATTCACTTACTTTTTCTAACGTTAATATTTACTGCTCGTCTTGATCACTATATACACATGTCAGTCGTGTGCCTGGGCTTGCTTACTTCTCACAGACAGCCTCTAAAGAGAAAAGCATACATAAGCTGCAGTGGGCTGATGGCTTCTGGGTCGCACAGTCACTCCCAAGAGCAGCTGTTTTCTAAGATGCTGGAAACCAGGCTGGGGATTGGGGGGAGGTTGGACTTTCGCCAGAGAGAGGCCAGGTTTCTGCACATCTGTGAAGTTCTTGCTCAGAGTGTGATCCCAGCTCACCATGAATCACCTAACCACCGGCAGCCATGTGCTAAGCATGTTGGTCAGTCAGAGTGTTAACTGAACTTAACCTTCTGTCCGAAGGAAACATTACGTTTCATGTCTTTATTCACTGAGCATTTACTGAGGATCTTTCCTGTGCAGCACAAACTGTCCTGGGAGAGGTCCCTCTAGTGGGGCACAGAGCAGCATCAGAAGGGGAGCATGTGATAATCAGGAGGCACCTGGGAGAAGCTGGGCCAGTGAGCATGCGCAGTGATCCCCACATGCAGAGGTCAAGGCAGGAAGAGCCCTGCGCTTGAGGTTGGCGCAGGCTACAGAGAGCAAGACTCTTGTGTTTGTTTTTTTTTTTTTAAGTTTTTTCTTTTTATTTCTTTTTTTAAGCCTGTGATTACAGGGCAGAGGAGGAATCGAGGTTAGCATAAAAAGCTATAGTTGGGCCTTTCTTACCATCATGTGGAATTCACTAGGACAGACTGCCGTGTTTACGAACTGCATACTGTCGAGCTGTCACTGGGAAATGACTTTCTGCCACCACACATTTCAGTGATTCACATTTGATCCTCTGGCATTTGCCTTCTCGATGGCACAATCGCCTTGTCTCTAAGGTTAATTAATTCACTTTACCCAATAATCAATTGGTTTAGGAATTGAGATTGGATTTCACATTTCATCCAAGGGGGATTTTAAAATGAAAGCAGTGATTTAGGAAATATTTAAAATATGTATAGCAAAGAGCTGATTGAAAATATCAAGGGAGATTATGCATCTAGAAACCATTTAAGTAAATATACTGACTAGCACATAATAAGGACAGTCAGATTATTTGTGAGGGAAACAAATGATGAAATAAGTGGAAACATTGTAAAAGCGAAGGGCATGCAGAAAGTCTCAGGTGCATCAAAGATGAGGTCCAGTGGTTAGAGGAAGATTTGGAGCCCATGCTATTTCTGCAGTCTGATGCTGGATCATAGGTGTCAGCAGCCCTGGATTCTGGGTAAATACTTGATTAAATCTTAAAGGTGAGTGAAGTGCATTCTCTTGAGGCCCTGCTAACCTCTCCTTGAATAATGTTATTTAGCTAAAGCCAAAAGGACCTAACTATAACCCCTCTGAAATGAATGATTTTCTTGTTGGGGAAAAATGAATTTCCATATCATTCAGGCCAATATTTCCACAACACCCCACAATTAGAGCAGTGCTGATGCGTCCATGGTTATATTGGTAAGTTATTTTCAGTTAATAAATTCCTATGGAATATATTGGCTATTACTCAATAGAAGACCTGCTATTGCCTTTTACCTCACCCTTGTCTTAAGGTCCCCAAATTGGAATGAAACAGATCACTCCCTTTCATTTAAAAAATTCCCTCGAATGAAATCTGAAATTCAATCTCATTTGCATAAAAGCATTAAATGGTAAAATATACATTTTCTCTTTGTCTATATGTAATTTTCCAAACTCCCTTAAGCTAAACTACTAATAATGAAATGGGACACAGCTCAAACATAGATTAAAAGGCAGCCAACTGAAGATGGTAGTAATTCCTGAAGACCTAAAAGCCCACCAGAGCATTGCATTTAGGGAACCACTGGCCATTAAGGCTCTGGGTGACAGATTAAAGCCCGAAGGGCTGTCACTTTCTTATGGAACAAATTAGCCAGTAATATTATTGATGTATCTAGTCACCGTCTCGTAATATAATGAGGACTGTGGGATGCTTAACACATCAGGCTCAATACTTGTTCCCTGTCTGGGGTATACCAGTCATTATTTAACATGTGAGCTGCTGGGGTGAAAATACAGTAGTCATATACATATTAGGACGCCTTTCCAAAGCATCTAATGAATCCTCAGTGTGTATCCTGG
>CAJQZJ010032781.1:892870-909857 GCA_907164525.1 Lophiomys imhausi
AGGACGCCTTTCCAAAGCATCTAATGAATCCTCAGTGTGTATCCTGGATAGTGCCATTTTTAAAAATATTATTCCATTCAATCCTTGCATATGCATTTGCAGTTATTCATATGGGAAAAAAATCCCTTCTTTCCTGATAGATGACACATAATGAGATTGTCCTGCTGCTGGGTAAATAACTGAGTAGAATAATGTTACATACTTATTTTTGTATAATAGAACAAGTGCAATAGCCAAGGGGTCTCCCCCTGCTTCTACCCTTCCATCTTTCCTTCCTTCTTCTTTCCCCCTCTTCTCTCCCCTTCCCTCCTCCTCTCCCCTCTATTTATCTTCCCTTGCCTTTCATCTCCCCATTTTATTTCCTTTTTTTCTTTAACTTTTGGCAACATTAGAGAGCCTTTCTCATTGTAGGCAAGCACTGTGTCACTAAGCTCTATTCCCCAGCCTCTGGAATCTTTTTACTATTTAAATCTGTCCCCATTTTGAAAATTGAACTGACACTGGATGATGTCAGTACCCATTTAAGGAACCAAATCTTTCCAAATGACACACATGTCATTCTTCATCTAGGTTACATGAGAGAAGGAATATGGCTGCATAGTCTTCAGCCTGAGGAACCTGCTGGATGCTTAGCCAAGCTATCCCTACAACTGTCTATACAGGGTCTTGAACCCTCTTTTCTGTAGCTCAATGTGAGTCACACCCAAGCCATATCTGTGTGCAGTATCTTAGAACAAGGAAGTTTCTTCCTGGTTTCTTTCTTTTCCCTCACACACTCACTTCCCCACAAATGTAATGTATGATATGGAGTCTGGAAGGGCCAGCAGCAGTCTCCCGTGTGAGAAGACCTTGTCCTTGAAAAGTGTTTTCTTCCGTCCAGTTCTCAGGCCTCCCAGGACATTCCTAATAACCTGCCCACTTAGCTGGTGTATTCCATTGCTAGTATAACTTTATATATTCATATTTGTTTCTGTTTTTCTCTTAACCTGGGTATTACCCAGAAAACTGAGACTCATATTATTTGTTAAACAAGCTTCACAACACAAAAACTGAGCAGTTACTATTCTATTCTTAACCCCCTAAACTAATCTGGCTTCCTCCCAATTTAAATCCTAGAGATACTTGCACTTTGTGGCTTTCTTGCTTCAGCTGGGTCTCTTTGGATCTTTCTTGTACCTCTGCCTGTCACTGAATCCCTTCTACTTCCTATTGTCTCCCTTGCTCAGTGATTGGCTGTAAGATGCTTTATTGACATATCAGAGGGCAGTTAGGGAGCAGTGTTTACACAACATAGAGGGGTGAGGTTCTCACAACAAGGATTGCAACCAGAAATCAGCATTTGAATTACACAATTACTTTATGCTTATACTCCATTTTAACAGCTACACTGGGTCTCAGAGTGCTGCCTCCAGAAAGATTTTACTGCTTTGTTCAGTAAGATCTTGTCATCTGATTGTTCCCACAATCACATTCATTTTCCCAGTTTCCTAAGTGAATGTGCTCTATGAGGACTCCCTGGTTGACTTTCAATATCCAATGAAGTCTATTTTATTTTATTTTTTCACTTGCCAAATTGTTCATTGCAGAAAATAGATTTAATTGTGCATAAATAAAAAAAATAAATTATTTTATTTCTTCTGGAACCATTGTTTTTGCATTCCTTTTCAATTTTCTAAAATTAATTGTAAGAATTAGTAAACAACAGGTTTTTAGTTGTTTATTTAAAAAATAATGTCAAAATCAAAAGACCTGAGTAATCTAGGTGTGGCAATGGTGTCACTTGAAAATTTTTTTAATCTGAGGTCATTCTTCTAAAGATTCTAATAAATTGTGATACTCGATACTAGTTTTTCAAATGCTGATGACTTGTAGTCTGTTAGGAAGGTCTTCGAATTGTCCTTAAACAGTTCTAACCTCACCAGCTCTTACCTCTCTTCATAGCCACTCCTGCTATTTCCTCAGTGCTCCTAAATGTTCTCACTGCACAGACTCTCACTGCAATGCCCATGTCCAGGCAGGATGGCTCTGTGTTTGCTCTAAGCTGTCATTTCACCAGCACTGGACAGACAAAAACAGGGGAATTCTTGGAATAGCCGTCCTTTTATCTAGCTGCACACTGAGCTTCCCTGAGCCCAAGGGATGTCCTCTTTTTGATTCTGTAACACTGTGCTAAGAAAGCATCAGCTTGGGTGTAAGAAGAGGGACTCCATGCCAAGCTGAAGGCCCCACGCCTCACTTTCTCATCTTGGAAATAAAGACTCAATCGCATACCTTTCTTGGAGGCTGATGGGACCCTGAGATGAGGTCTTTGGAGGCATCATGGTTGTCCATAGTGACATAGATTTTCCCCCTAAACCATTGGTCAAGGTAAGTGCTTTTCAAGGAATGGCAACAATGTCATCTGTCACTGGTTTCCCTGTGACAGCTAAGGGGAGAAGCGAGTCCCAGAGGACTTGTTCACTGAAGGGTTTGTTTAAGAGTTACTAAGTGGTTGCAAGAGGCTCTTCAATCCCTAAAACATATGGCTTAAAATAAAACATAGTGTATAGGAAGGGGAAAGGAACTTTGTTTTTTAAGGTTTGTGTCTTTGGAAAGCTACATTTTATGATTCCAGTTTTATGTTTCATATTTCTGTAACTCTTCAGGATTTAGAAGTAGGGATGGTGTTTAGATACTGCTGTGGTTTAAAGCATGCACTTTTACCCCAGCATGCCCTCTCTGAAGCCAGTTGTGTCCCCCGTCAGCTCACTCTCATTTCTGAGTGCCCACTAAACCCACTTTTGTAACCAACTAAAGACATAAAAGCGTGCAAGATGTTAAGTAAACAAGTACGGAATGGAGCCATGTCTGACTTGAACTTTTATAGTAGTAAAAGCCAATTCCAAGCTAATGACTGGCACACTGTGTGCATGGAGGTATTCAAAGAGAGATTATCACTTCACACTAAGCAAGTGCTAAAATTCCAGCAGAAGCAAGACTCTAGAAAAAGAACTGACTCTTGACTGCCCATAAGTTATCTCCAGTTACCCTTCCTCTAAAGTTGGTCACATCTTTAAAATGTCTATCTGGCTCCTTTCTTTCCTCTGTAACTAGAGGTGATACTTATCCAACCCTACTAGTTTATAATAGAAATTAAGTTAGTTTATGTGTTGTTAAGTGTTGGTGTTGCAAACAGTCCTGATCTGTTAGTGTATTCTCAATAAAATGGAGACATGATTTGTCCTTTGGACTTTGCAGAGGATATAGGAAGGAAATGCAGTCTTCCTGGAACATGTCTACAGCTCAGGTAAAATCACAGGAGCAGGAAAGTGTGACACATGTTGGAGGAGTCACGTTGTTGAGAATTTCTCAATAGAAAAGACTGTGGAGATGGATCATGCAACAGGACATCTAAGGCAGGATATGCATGCAGGATCATGAATTTGTGGCTCTGTTGAATATATTTTGAAAGAGTAAACTTGAAGGCAGACTGGAAGCACACACATAACACTAATCCTAGTGCTTGAGAGGTAGAGACAGCAGGGTTAATAGTCCAGACTTGTCTTTGTTCATATAGAGAACATCTAGGCAACCTGGACTACATGAGACCCTGTTCCCCTAAAGTAACAGTAATGATGACAAAAAATCAAAATATGAGCCTTGTGGCGAAAGATGTGTGTGTGTGTGTGTGTGTGTGTGTGTGTGTGTTTGCATGTGCACATTCTGTGAAAATGTGAACCATAGTGCGCAGTCAGGGATGGTACCTGAGTTGACTGAGCCAGAATAGAAACATGCGCTTCATCAGCAAGACAAATGTGGACCAGAATTTCAAAGCAGAGACTATGCCAAGACCAAGCTGCTCAAGGCACAGCCCCCCCCCCCCTTGTAGAAAACAGGGCTTCATTGGTTAAAATCTCATTTTCTTTTGTCCATTTCTGTAAACTTTTACTTCAAATCACCTAGAAATGTAATAGCTTCATAAACCAAAATTGATTAATTTTACTACTCTCTATTTTAAGAAAATGGAAAATTTAAAGTTATTTTCATTATGTGAGTCCCTGTCTGGAAGTAAATAGACCAGAAAAAAAACAAGATATTTTTTAAAAGATACAAGTAGAAGAAAAAAGAGAAAACAGCACTCTATCATATCTTAAGGAAAGGTGAGAGGATATTTTTTCAGCCTGAACTACTGAAAGTGTAAACACCTGTAATTGTAAAAATCATTAAGATTATAATGTCACTTATCTAGCCCACTGGTGGCAAACACTGGGCAGTATGTTATGTACTGTGGTTGTTTGATTAAGAATGGCCCCATAGGCTCATATATTTGAATGCTTAGTCATCAGCGAGTGGCACTACTTGAGAAGGATTAGGAGGTGTGGCCTTGTTGGAGGAACTGTGTCACTGGGGAATTTGAAGTTTCAAAAGCTCAAGGGAGGCCCAGTATCTCTCTCTCCTGCTGTGTGAGGATCCAGATGTAGAACTTCTAGCTACTTTTCTAGCACATCTGCCTTTGCATCACTGAGCTCCCTGCCATGGTAATAGTTGACTAATCATGATCTCTTTTGATCATCTGTAGAACACTGAGTGAGGGAGAACTGCAAGCTTCAATTGGCAGTAAAAGAAGTGAACCTTAGAAAAAAAAATTGTGCTATTTGCCCACGCTATCAAGAAAGGAGTTATAGGAAAAGAAATGAATTCATAGCAAGATCTGAACCCTATCTGATTTGAGTCCATAGACTTTGTACTGACAGCACCCCAAAACCTAAGCATCAAATCTAGTTCTTTCTCAGGCCAAACTGCTGAACACTAAGGTTCTCTGGGTCTCAGCCTTCAAGGGATTTGAGTTCTCCACACAGCCCGTTGCTGCTTCTGTCTCATACACAAGTGTGTCAGGGTTTTGTGGGCTTATTTAAATTTCCTCAATTCAGGATGACAAGCACTGATGGGACGTTTCACATGACAAGGACTGTGACTGATTTTACAAGACTCAAAGATGGTGAGAGCCAGACACCCTCGCTGTGTGTCCTGGGCTAGGTAAATTGACATTGTCCCCTGTGGGTGCCTCCTCCATGAATTGAGTTTGTGTTTGTTCCATTTACTAGTTGACTGACTGACCTTCCCTCTTCCCTGGGACAATCTGCAGACATGCTCCAGGCATTGGCTTTTCTCCCACTCCATTTTTTTCTTCTCTATCAGTACAGAGACACACTTAATTTTTAAAAATTGCATAATTTGTTCATGGGCATGCATAGCTGTAGGTGTCCACAGAAGCCAAAGAAGAAAATCAGATCCTCTTGGGCTCAGAGTAGGCATTTCTGAGATGTCAGACCTGGGTGCTGGGACTTGAACTCAGTCCTCTGGGAGAGCAGGTGCTCTTAGGCACTGAGTCAGTCATCCACCACTCCAGGACTCACTCTCCAACAACAAAAACACAAAGATGGGTTTCCAGCCCAAATGGTGGATCATAGTTCATAATAAAAGTGAGTAAGTTTCTGATTTGTCTCTGAGATATCTGCAGTATCATTGGCCTTTTTTACTGGACAGAATTTACTCACATTAGCTTTACTCCACAGCCATCTGAGTGACATCTGTCTGTTCTCTGATACAGAGTTCATCTAGGGCTTTAATGCAGTTTGGTGTCAGCCAGGGAAAAGGCATTGTCCATGGTTCTTTCTGCCCAGCCAATGGAAAACACATAGTACCTTTTTCCCTCTGTTCCTAGCAACAAACCTGATATTCCATGGGAGTCCCTAGATTTGCACCCAGCCTGGTATCAGTCTCATACCACCAAGCACTGTGCCTGATTCGGGGGGCCCCTTGACATTGTCCTTTCTGTGACCCACCTCCCTTTGGAATTTTGCCTGCGTGAACTGACTGGCAATCAGAACACACAGTTCTTCAGCCGAGTTTAAGATTCAAACATCAGAGTCAGATCAGCTTCCCTGCTCTTCCTGCATCAGATTCCTGCTGAAGTCAGCCTTCATTTTTTTCACACCTATTACTGATAAGGAAGATCAAAATGTTCTCCTACTGTGCTGAAGACTTTTACTATTTCTCTTCAAATTACTGGTTCTCTCTGGCTTCCTTCTGTGATCTCTGACATCTGTACTATCATAATTATGATGAACCAAATTTCTTTTTCTTGAAGTTCCCCATTTTGAAGACAAAATGAGACTTGGGAAACTGGCCTTGGTTTCATTCAAGCACATTTACTGAGTAAACACTTTCATTATAAGATCCAAGTTGTCTACGGCCATACCACCCTGAACGCGCCCAATCTCGTCTGATAAGATCCAAGTGTCCTAGCTAAACCCAATCCAAAAGCAGATCTGTCAATGTTAATTTGTACAGTCCTTAGGATGAATAAGGGCAGCGGCCTCCAGCTTGACTGAGAGCTGCAAGATCTATGTCATGAGATCATCGGACCTGAGGTTGGGAAGTATCTTCTTCCCCTCTACAGAGTCCTGCAGGACACACGGCAAGGTTTTCAGAAGTGTTCATGGACACAGAAGAACCCCCCCACCCCCCACCCCGGTAATGCCTACATTTCTTTCCCTACTCCTTTCAGGAACCCATACACAAAAAGGATTTTCCTTTACATTTTTAATAGCTTCAACTAAAGCAAGTGTAGAATTCAGTTTTACTTCCTTTAACTTTTAAAGTATTTGATACACACAATCTGTTGCCTTTAAGTTATTTTATACTTTTTAGAAAGAGACCCAAGGTAGTATGATTGAAACTAGCTGTTGTAACAGAATATTTTTATTTATGAACACTTATATGTATTACTATTTAGCAAACACCTATAAAATATCTAAAACCTATAATCTAAGAACACCCTAATACCTATCTATGAACACCTAACTAACCCTATTTTAATTTTCTTAAAAGGTTATTAATATTCTTAGCATAGGTCAGTGCAAGATGACTTGGTTTATAGCAGTCCCTTTCAAGCTTAGTCCATTGGGCCTAACTTTGCCAGTTCACAAGGCCAGTTTATTTCAACCATGAAATTGTGGCTGGTTTATAAAGTCAATCTGTTCCAACTGTCACACTGAGGGCAGCTCAGGTGGCTTTCAAACTCTGCTGGCCTCACTCCTTCATCCTGTGCTCTAGATCCCCAAGACAACTGCCTTTAAGGAGTTCTTTCTTAGCAGGTTTTATGCTATGCCTTTGCCTCAGGCTTTTGCAGCCTACATTCTGTTAATGGCATTCCTTGTTATGCACTTCTCTAATGTGTCTTCTCAGTTGGTGAGGGCAGGAAGAAGAGAGTGACTGTGGAGCTCTCTGGTTTACATATCACATCATCTCCTGATCCTTGGCGGCCTTGAGGGTCCAGAGGGTCTCTCATGATGTCCAGCAGTCCAGTTGCTTCTCACAGAAACCAACATCATCTTGTGCGCCTTGTGGGGTTACTTAGCCATGCCCCTTCAACAGGGCAGTTCTTAACCACACTTTCAACAGGGCAGTTCACAGAACTATTGTCTCAACTGCACTCTGTCCGTTTCAGGAAGCAAAGGGACGTCAAGCTTTCCTTATGTGTAGATGCCAAGCTGAGCTACATACTAATTCACTAAAGAGGCCTGGCTTCTACCACAAGCCGTCTTGGAGGCTCAGGGATGTCTCAGAGGGTAGAGCTCTTACTGTAGGTGGGCATTGGGAGCCCCAGCACTCATGTAAACATATGTAACCCCTCCACACACCTGAAACACACACACACGTACACACGCACACACACATGCACACACGTATGATGGAGTCTTATTTCCATCACTCAGAGGTGGGAGAGCATATCAACTGTTGTTACTTTGCTCTCTAGAGACTCTGGGATGTCATCAAATGCAGCTTGGCATCTTAATGTGTATAGACATGCAGACAGTGTCATTTTCAGCTGTTTTAAACACAGACTCCCATCAGCTGTAGGGATCAATGATATGGGTAACTGGGATTGAACTACCTCTCACAGAATCTGACTAAAGAGGTAGGCACTTCCCAGAGAAGGTGGGTCATCCACAAAATTGTACACACAGTAAAATGGTGTCAGTGTGAGTTTATCCAACCCTCCTACACAGTGACTCTCTAGCATAACATTGGTTACAGCTGATGAACTCACATTGACCCCGTTATTACACAGGTACAGAGAAGACAGTAGTGCTTGTACAACTCTAGTACGGTGCAAAGGCATCTTGGGTATGTGTGTCCTTATGCCACCCTACAGGGTAGGTTGACTGCTCTATAGTCTTCTGTGTCCATACTCACCTGACCTTCCTTACCCTTTGCAATCACAGATCAGCAATATCTATGTCATTTTCTATAAAGTCATGTTCTAGTCATACACCGTGAAGCCTTTTCATCCTAGCTGCACTTACACTGTGTGTTCAAGTTCCTCCATGTTCTCTCCAGGAATGAGTGATATTCCGTGGCCTGGCTGAAGCACCATTGTGTTCTTTTGTCCTGCTGAAGGCCATCTCCTTTGTTTCCATATTGAGGCAACTGTGAGTGAAGCTGCTGTGAATATCCTCTTGCAGATGTTTTTGTTTTTGTTTTTTTTTTGGTGGGGAGGGGACATCTGGACATAGGTTTTCAACTCACTCTAGCACATAGAAAACAGTGCGGTTGATGACATGTTGGCAGTTTTATAGGAATCATCTGGCATAGCCAGGCAGTGTGTGGTCACATTGTGTGGATTATAAGCGCTCCTGATTCCATCTCACCAGCGTGTGCAGCTCCTCTTCTGATGTCAGCCGTTGTCATCCATGAACACTGGTGTCTCCTGATGCTTTGATGTTTCCAGGGACATGAATGTGATGCTTCTCACCTACTTATATGCCATCTGTGTAACTTCCTTGTTGTTCATGTCCAGCGAACTCCTTTGCCCACTTAAATCAATTTGTTAGTTTTCTTATTATTGAATTTTTAAAGTTATTTTAATATTTTAGATAATAGTCTTTGATCAGGTGTCTTAAAAAAAACTCATGCTGTTAAAGTTTTGACTGACATACACAGATAAATCTTTTGTAAATATTGTCTTGCAGTGTGTAGCTTTCACCATCTTCTCTTCCCCTCACTGTTTTGTCTTTTATGGTAATGTGTGTTGTAGAATGGAAGTTTTCACTTTAATGGTACCAGTTATTAACTACATAAGGTCTGCAGTTTTGGTATTATAGGGCCATCCCAAATCATCTAGATCTTTCTCATAACTTCCCAGACTTTCCTTATTTTCAGTTCAGATTTCAATCTGTGGTCCATATTGAGTTAATTTTGGGCAAAGACTTTTTTTTTTTTAATTGAGTTTTTCAATGTAAATGTCCACTTGTTCCAACAATGTTTGCTGGAAAGATTCTTTGCTCCATTTTGTTACTTGTTTTTTTTTTTTTCACAGATGAGCTCAGTGTCTTTGTCTGGGTCTCTTTCTGAGCTCTCTATTCTGCTGATGTCTTCATCCTCCCCCATCAATATCACACTGTAGCTTTATAGTAAGTAGAAGTTAGGAAAGCCTGTTGGTTCTTCTCAGCTCAATAGTGAGTTGACTGTCTAGATTTTTGACTCCTCATTTATTCATGGATAGGGATGTGGCTCTGTGACAGAGGACTTGTCTGTAGCTTGTATAGGCCTCGGGTTTGAGCGCTATCACTGCAAAATCAATTAATTGGTTATAAATCCATCTACCAATAACTACATAATAAATTTCTGGGATGTTCCCTGGGATTATGTGCATGAAAGGATGGAGTACAGTATTTATTTAGTTATTTTTCCTTTTACTAGAGTTTTGTTGTTTTCCTCTGCTACCTTTTTAACATTGTGTTGGTTTGAATGTAATGTCCCAGTAGTCTTAGGCGTTTGAACACCTGGTCCCCAGTTGATGAGCTGCTTGGAAGGTTTAGGAGGTATGGCCTTGTTGAAGGAGATATTTCACAGCAGATATGCCTTGAGAGTTTAACTAGTTTGCTCCTTTTTGTGTTGCAATTCAAGTTGTAGCACTCAGCTTCCTGCTGCCACACGTTCACTCCTAACACCATAGACCCTCACCCTCTGGAACCCAAATAAACTCTTTCTTCTATAAGTTGCCTTGGTCATAATGTTTATCACAGCAAATAAATATGTAACTGGTAAGACACTGATCTGTTATATTTATACTTAAGTATTTCTTTTCCTGGGTCCTAACAGCAAACATTTAGGATAACTGTAATATATTTTTAAATTTTAATTTCAACTTGCTTCTGGAGCAGAGAAGCTGCAGGCTTGGGCACACTTGCTTTCTATCCTGAACTCTTACTGTAATCTCTTGTTACTTCCAGAATTTTTTTCATTTCAATTCGATTTTCCATATAGACAATCATGGCCTCTGTAAACAAAGACAGTTCTCTCTTTGTTACTAACTTCCATGTCTGTGTGGTGTGTACATGCATGTTTGCATAAGTGTGGACACATATGCACATACATGCAGACATGGAGGCTCATGGTTGACATCTAGAATCATTGATCTTCCAACTTATTCACTGAGGGGCTCTCTCAGGCAAAGTCAGAGCTTATGGATGACAACTCAGGTCACTGGCAGGGTTGCTTTGGAGACCTCCTTCAGGGCTGGAATTTCAGGCAGACTGTCTCAGCCACCCCTTACTTACGTGGACTCTGAGGATCCTAACTGTGGTCCTCAAGCTTCTGCAGCAAGCTCTTTGACCACTTTGCCATCTCCCCCGCCCCAGTTCTGGTTTTCCTCTTCAGTTTTTTTTTTTTAAATACTTTATTTTTTTTTCTTCAAGTTACATCTCAGTAACAAACCCCTCCCTATTCCCCCTTCCTAACCCGCCCTTCCACCCTCTTCCCTCCAGAGGTTTCCCCTTTCAGTCCAACAGCTGGTTCCTTCTCTTATAACAGTAAGTATTATACAAAACAATAGATATAAATATGCCACATTTTTATTTCCTTGTACTGTACTGTGTTAGGTAGGGATTCCAACTTGGTATTAAATAGAGAGTAAACATCCCTGCTCTGTTCTTGATCTCAGCAGGAAGGCTGTTTTTGCACCACTAAGCATGAGTCTAGCTTTGTTTTGTTTGTGTGGATATTCTTTTTTTTATTATAATGTTTCTTTATTACATCAAGTTACATCTCCATCAAAGTGCCCTCATTCTACCCCTCCTGGTTCCACCCTCCCACCCTCTCCTCCCTCTCCCACCCATCCCACTCCTCCCTTATGGAGTGTCCATACATATCAGCCCCTCTCAGTTTAGCAGTCATATGAGAACTAAGAGCTTCCTCTTGCACTGGGGGCTTACATGGCAGCACCCCTAGGGCAAATTGTCTGATTGATAGGTAACAAAGTCTATGTTCCTGATCTTTTTGGTGTGTTGGTTGTAGGATAGTTATCCTGTACTATATGGCTTAAATCCTACTATAAGTGAATAGATGCCATGTGCATCCTTCTGAGTCTGGGTTAGTTCACTCAGAATGAGCTTTTCTAGTTCCATCCATTTGGCTGTGAATTGCATGATTTCCTTGTTTCTGATAGCTGAGTAGTATTCCATTGTGTAAATGTACCACAAATTTTATCCATTTGTCAGTTGAGGGGCATCTGGGTTGTTTTCAGTTTTTCTTCTTGAATCTTTGGAAACTTAAAACATGTCCTTAGAGATATGATTTTTAAATGCAGTCTTCATAAGAGTGAATTTTTAATTCATTGTGCTGGGTTTCAGTAAGTAGAATGTAGAAACTTCAACTTGTTCTTCAGTCTATGGAAACTTTCTTGAATTATAATAATTTCCTCCTGCACACTCCTCTTTTTCATTTTATTTCTGGAATATTTGTTCATTCTCTGTGGTTTTACTTATATATTGATTTCTTCTATGAGTTTCTATACTTTTTCTTCTCTTTATCTTATTATTCTATTTCCTTGGTGATTTACATAAGTTTATCATGTAGTATATTCCTACAATTTAGCTACTAATGCTTCCAAAGATCCTTCTGTGACATCATTTGTTTCTCTCTCACAGTAGCCTGCCCCATCCCATGGTGATGTGTCTTCTGTGTACGTTATGCATATATACCGTTATTTATGATTTTCTTGGTTTTTGTGTATCTTGATTTGGAGTCTTTGACAGCATCCCTCAGCATGTGGTCTTCTTCTGCTTGGGATGCATATTTAGGAATACCACTGACATGCTGGCCTAGCTGTGCTTTGGGGTAGGGGTGATGCTCACTGCTGCTGGGCTTTGCTGGCTCAGCACTTTCCGAGAACTCATGACTTACTTCACCTAGAATTTGCTCCAGGGGGACACTGAATTTCTTCAGAAAACGCCTAGGCTCTTACTTAGGAACTAACCTTGCTAAGACATGAAAAGCCTTGGTAACCAGTTGCAGATGTGAGGGGCTCAGCTGCAAGTTGTCACCTCCGTTTATTATTGCTGTTCTCATTGTTTCGTTTATCTCCACTGTCCTTGAAGAGTCATGCTACCTCCTGTCTTGGGCTGGAGTACATTTATAGGGCTATTCTAAGGCCTCGCCCCTCTTTCAGGCCAGCATCTTGCTTTGCCTTTTATGGTAACTTAGCCTTTTTGTCTGGTTATTGCTAGCTATAAGAAAATACTGAGACTTCCCAAGTCTCATTGTCCTGACTGATGAAGTGCCAGTGTGCCTGGGAACCCTGTGAGGGTGGAATTAAATGTTCCTGAACTCTTCTGGAACAAACTGAAGCACATGAATGTAGTTGTGACTTTTCTCTGTGATTTCAGGTGGGACATTTGTGCTTCTCTACCTGTGTGCCTAGGGCCACATTCCTCCAAGTGCCCATGTTCTGCTGCAGTGTGTGACCTGGGTCCATTTTCTGAGTCTCTAGGCAGAGGAGACTGAGCTTATCTCTAATAAGCCATGTGGCTTAAGACACAGAGAAATATGGGGAGAGAACACAGATGATTGTGGCCACTGAAAGGAGGCAGTCGGTACAGGCATGAAGATGCTTGCTCCCTGCTGTTGTACAGAATAGGGACAGGCAGGAGTGGAGGAGTGAGGCTTCCCTGCATAATAACATTGCAAGGCAGAAAATACAGGGTCGCCATTCAGCCATTCAGACCTCAGTTCTGACATTTGTGGCACGACAAGATGCCTCCTGTGGATTCACTGTAAGAACAGGGTTCCAGCTGACCACTGGGGTAACTGTCCACTTCTCTCAGCACTGTGGGAAAGGCTGATTTCCTCATTCCTCTCCTTTCTTAGTCTCTGTGCTCCTGCTTAGCAAACAGTTTTGGAAGAAGTCTCTTGGGCACTTTCAAGCATACTATACCTGTGTGCTTACCTCAGATCCACATGGAATAGAATGCTGCCATTGTGTGTGTGTGTGTGTGTGTGTGTGTGTGTGTGTGTGTGTATGTGTGTGTGTGCACACGTGTCTGTTCTAAAATGTAAATGATGTAGTTTGCCACTTTAAAATGTGCTTTTCCTTGATATTTAGTGCACTTACAATGTTTGCCGCCATCTGATCTTATCTGAATACTTTTATCACTCAAAAGATTATGCTAGATTCATTACATGACAATTCCGCATTTTCTCGTTCCTTAAGGCCCTTTCATAGCCCTCTTTCTTTCTCTACGTATTTGCCTATTATGAATGGTTCATATAAGTGAACATAAACAGTGTATGGCCTTTTGGTTCTCACGTCTCAGAGCATGCTGTTTACGAAGCTGAGGCATGTTTGTGTACATATCAGTACTTCAGCCCTTTTCACCCCTGGATAGTACTCCATGACAAGGATATACCACGGTCTCTCCTTCCATCAGTTGCATGATGTTTGAGTTGTTTCTTGATTCTGACTGTTGTAAGTGGTACTGCTGTGAGCACCCTTCTACAACCTCATACCAGAACAACAGTCTTCATTTGGCTGTATATTCCTGAGCAGAATCAGTGGATCATCTGGTAATTTTATGTGTAATTGGCGGGGAAAGTACCAACCTGTTTTCTGCAGTGATTAAATAAATCATTTTAGAGTCCTGTTATCAAGGTAGGGAGATTGCATTTCCCCACATCCTTGTGCCACATGGTATTTTTCAGGTGCGCTGATGTTTAAGAGCTACGCTGTACAGTATCTCATTGTGGTTTTCACTTTCCTTTCCTTAATTATCAGCGAGAGTGGGAGGGTTTGTGCTTTTGTCTTTTCTTGCATGCAATTATTTACCAAGTTACATGTCTTCTATGGAAAAGGTGTCTGATCGTTTGCCTGTTTTAACATTTGCTATGTTGTGCCATAGTGTTTTAAACATAAAACTTCAGGCAAAAACAAACAAAAACAGTTACTTTGTTAGTAGCTTCACAGCCCAGAGTGTCAAGTGCAAGCATTGCTAGGTTCTTTGCTGGCTTTTCACAGAGAGGTCCCTTCCCGGTTTCTTTCCATTTGATCATCAGTCCTCTGGCCTCACCTGTCAGGAGACAAGGCAGCCTTTAAGCCCAGCAAATAAATGAGACAGGAGATCTGAGCCTCCTTACCACATCTGAGAAGCCTGTTCACTCTAGGTTCTGGAAGTCAGCGGCACCATCAAAGACCATCGCCAACTGGCCCTGACTTCATTATTCTCCATTTTCATTGGCAATTGCTTTAAGCAGTAAGGCGATCATAAGGCAAACTGGCAGCCTGTTATCTATCATTTATTTGATTTAATGCATAGAAATGGATGTCTTTTAAAGAGCCTTTGCTTTTCTCCTCCACATTCCCTTCCAAAATCATTCTCAATGGAAACATTTAGTTGATAATGGGGATGAATATTTTCATGTCCAATGGCTAGGTGGACAGCTTGGAATGTCTGCATTTGTTTAAGCATTTTGAATAAGTATGCAAGAGGGAAATAGTGGCAGGCTTGTGGTGCCCGAGTTGGGCTTCTGTAGAGTTTAGGAGCGGTGAATAGGGATAATATTTGTGATAGTTTTATTTGAATGTCTTATTTTATTAACAAAAGTCCATAGTATGAAAAATATCCAACTTGGGAGAATCAGAGGCAGAAATTCTTAGAGTCAAGATGGGTTGTCATCTTCTTTAATCTAACTCCACTTTATTCTCCTCTGCAGAAAATGTTTCTTCATGGTGCCCCACATGGGAGAGCTGTTCATAACCTCTGCTAAACCCTGTAACTGTTCAAAGCACATGGTGATGGGCAATCAGTTATCCTTGGTCCAGCTTTTATAAGCTGTGTTTTAGATTGAAGTAGTTCCTCCCTTAGTGGTTGCCCTTGGCAGACTTGGGAATTTTGCAGTCCTCCTCCCTTGTATTATATTTCAACTCTAATTAATTATGCCCGCAAGCCTCAAGAACATCACAATATTTAAGAACACAATTAAGCATTTTCAAAGCCTGAATTGAAACTTCAGAGAAGACAGTTCAAAACATCAGTACTTCTTGCTGGGCCATGAGTTAGGCTTTCTGCTCTGAAGACAACAAGCTGAGGTTTCAGTCTCCACAGGGGCTTTAACAGGGCATATGAGGAGCTCTGGGTGATGAGCCTCAAAGAGACTTTTAATCTTAGGTGCTATTCTGAAAGAGAGTGCTTGCTGCCAACTCAAAATGTGGAACAGAAGATACATGTGGGGAGTTCCCAACCGCCCAACCCCGACACATATTTTGCCTCAGCACCCTGTGCATACCTCTGCAGCAGCTACTCCTTCATACAGGGACCCCCCCCCCCACAGCTCTCTGTGTCCCCTACGGTGCAGCTTCTATGTGGGACAGGGAAGGAGAGAGAAAGCCAACGTGTGCCTGGGGAAGTGACAGGGCAGCAGCTTCCCTCCTGCCCAGCTCTTTGTGTGAAGGGGCCCAACCTGAGAGAAATGATCAGAATAATTTTTTCCCTTAAAAGGAAAATCAGAAGAGAATGCAGCTTGTCAGCAGGCATGTAGAAAGACACAGCATTTGCTTCAGATGGATAATTAAATAGAGATACATGTATCACTGGTTGAATGCCACCCATTCAGGCGTGTTCAACTGAGCCCATCGCGTGTTCAACAGAGCTGTCTCCCAGCCTCAGTGACATTGTCTGGAAGGATCCTTCACTCAGACTGGCTTGGTCCCCTGAGTTCCTGTGTTACAAAGCAAGGCTGTGGGTGGGGCTGGGGAGATGGCTTGGTTGGTAAACTGCTTGACTTGCAAGGATGATGATCTGACTTCTCTCCCCAGAACCAATGTTTAAAAGATTAAAAGGCGTAGAATAGGGGGTGCTGTCAGGCGCTGATATGTCTCGATATCAAAAAAAAAGAAAAAAAAAAGAAAATCTTAATTTAAGATAACATCTTTGAATGCCATATTCTGCAGATCTCTTGGGGTTTTTGAAGATGCCCTATCCATCTCTTGTATTTAGATAAGCAAATGTTGCTTGTCTCTTAGCAACTTGATTACTGGGTAGTTTAGAGAATATCTGTGATAGACTGTCATAGTAGCTAACAAAGTGACATGTTTGCATGACTAGGAGTTTGTTTTACTTAACTATCCTAGACCATTTTGGACGGTTGGTATCAAGAGGCCAGAGATTCACATTTTATTTTTAAGTATCTCTAGGTATGATACCATTAGGAAGCGTTACCTTTAATTTTGTATCAATATACAAAGATCTATTCAATTGTGGTTAAATATACTCTTAATTATGTATCAATATACAAAGATCAATGCCTATGTAGCCCAATACAATCTTAATATTACGTCCATATACAAGGGTCAATACCATTGTGGCCAACTATAATCTTAATTTTGTATCAATATACAAAGATCAATACCAATGTAATCCAATACAATCTTATTTTTGCACAATAAACAATGGTCAATACAACTTTAGCCAAATAAACTGCTAATTTTGTATCAATATCCAAAGGTATAAGGGCATATTCAATAATCTGCCCCTTCTTCTTGGACCTTCCTGTGCTATGTCTATATCTCATTTTTTCTCAAGCCCATGCACTCCTACGTAGGAGAGGAAGAAGGATACAGAAAAGGAAAAGTAGGAATTCCCTGGGGCTAACCTCCAAAACCCATTAA
>CAJQZJ010032781.1:910936-1025887 GCA_907164525.1 Lophiomys imhausi
GGGGGGGGGGGTTGGCTAGGTAGTACTTCTCCTGAAGCAAATTTGGCCTTCCGACAACATACAAAGCGATATCTTTAAATCCGGGTTAAAGAAGAAATCATTCTGTCACCTTGGAGCTAAACCAGCTCCAGTGTATATATTTTGAGATCCCAAAGGACAATCTGCCTGCATCGAGAAGGCCTTTTGTAAGTAGCCTCCAAACCTAGGTCCCTCCAAATCCCATGTGTGTGTCTCTGAACTCTAATTATTGGGATCAGAGACCTGTGATTCCCATCTGAAGGGATCAAAGATGTGTTACACCACTCCTGGATCGAAGTCTTTCTCTATTTAGAGTTTGCCCTGCATCGAAGAACCTCCACTGTAAGATGGTTGAATTAGTGGCAAGCCTATCTCTTGGCATGAAAAAAACCCTTGCACCAACTGCAGACAGACTGCTGTCCAAAAAGGACAAAACTTGGTAGCAGGGAAGTCGACAGCCTAACTCTGCCAAGACAGGTAAGTCCTTCATAATCCCTGCTCTACAACAAATGTCTGTCAGAGAAACAGGACCCAAAGGCTGAAGACTGATGCAGGAATGTATGGAGAGAAAATGGGAATTGTCCAGGCAGTCATTGGTATGTCCTTTCTTAGTTTGGGAAGCTGCAGGCCCTGCACTTCCTATATAAGCAGATATACTTATCCCTCTCAGGTCTCTGAGGTGGTTGAAGAATAGACAGCTAGAGTCTCATAGCTAAATTTTGAGTTGTTTAGGAATCAAGAGGGTGTTATAGATCTAAGAAGATACTCTTAAAAGTGTGTTGCAAGTTAGTATGAATGTTGAGTCAGATATAGACCTTTAAACTCATGGAGATGGTTAGATAGTAGAATGTTAAAGTCAGGGGCCAAATATGTATAAACTGGACATTGGGAAGGTATACTGTGCCATTTAATTCTCATAAATGTGGCATATTTATATTTGTTGTTTTGCATAATACTTACTGTTATAAGAGAAGGAACCATCTGTTGGACTGAAAGGGGAAACTTCTGGGGGGAAGAGGGAGGAAGGGCGGGATAGGAAGGGGGAATAAGGAGGGGTTTGTGACTGAGATGTAACTTGAAGAAAAAAAAAATAAAGTATTTAAAAAGAAAAAAAAAAGATTAAAAGGCAGCTGGGAGTGGCCACATGCACTTTCAAGGGAGCCATTCCTAGGGCTCACTAGCCTTCTAAAATTTTAATGAGAGCTTAACTGAAATTTGCAAAACAATCCCATTGCATATTCTTATTTCACTTTTTCCATTTAAATGTTAACACACAGACCAGCCCTGGTGGTGGGCTAGGTAAGCTGTGGGGCTGCTTCTATACCAGCCAGTGCTATTAAGGGGAGTTACAGACATCAGCCCACAGTGCAGCCTTTGCTAGGGAATGCACTCATGTGCACAGCATCCTTGTGCAGCTCATTGGAGATAAGACAGTTTTGACTTTGCATGCCAAACTTTTGTCCCTTCATCTGTTTTCATATTTCTCTATGACTCTGTGAAGACAAGCGTCTGATCAGCTGAGCAGCAAATTGAAAATGCTCTTCTTAGAAATCTAATACCGACATGAATAGGAAGCAGAGCTACCTCTCCCGTGCCAGGTATCAGCTCTCTCTGAGGTAGACAGTTGCAGGGCACGGGCCTACAGAAGTGAACAGGGTTAATTCCTTGCTCAAAAATATATTTTGACCCAGATGCTTTCTCATCCCAAGGCTGGAACTCCCTGTGCCTAGGCTTATGGAGAGGCTGTAGATCTCCTATTTGTTTACCTTCCCAGGCCTTCTTGGGGCCTTTCCAGCATTCTCCATCCCCTGAGAGGCTGACACATGAACTGTAGCCCTGGGCTGTCTTTTGTCTGGCTTGTGGTTGGGTTTGGCTGATAGAATCAGCTTGGTTCCTTTGCTGTTACTGTTACTGACCACTCGAGACCATGCAAATATTGAGCAAATGGATTTCTGTTGGAACACAGCTCTAGAAGTGTAAAAGCGTGGCACCAACTTCTAGTCTACTCAGTTGGGAGTGAGGCTCTCACTGGCTTCATTTCATGGCAGGGAACCTGCAGAAGAGGTAAAATGCACAAGCAACCTTGCTTCCATTTCATTATTTGAGAATGTGTGTGTGTACATGCATTTATGTATGTGTATGTTTATAGGTGAGGATGCACATGTGTACATGGGTGTACAGGACAGAGGTCAGCTTCCAGTATTGTTCCTCAGAAGGCATTCACCTTATCTTTTGAAGCAAGGTCTCTCAATAGCCCAGTACTAGTGAAACAAGCTAGGCCAGCAGGCTAGTGAGCCCTAGGAATGGCTCCCTTGCAAGTGCATGTGGCCACTCCCAGCTGCCTTTTAATCTTTTAAACATGGGTTCTGAGGAGAGGCCCATGCAAGTCAGATCATCATCCTTGCAAGTCAAGCACTTTACCAACCAAGCCATGTCCCCAGCCCCACCCACAGCCTTGCTTTGTAACACAGGAACTCAGGGGACCAATCCAGTCTGAGTGAAGGATCCTTCCAGACAATGTGAAACTCCTTACAATGAATTCTGTCCTGTGGTTCCAACACCTCCCACCACCCACCCCCAAGTAGTGCTGTGCAGAGGAATTGAGCTTTGCCATGGGGTTTAGAGGGGACTATTCAAGCCCTATCATCACGCTAGCAGGAGACAAAGAATGAAATGTGCATGGAGCCCCACGCTAGAACCCCACACTGGATCTGTCCCTCCACTGAAAGTGACAATCTCTTTCAGGCTTCCTGTCCATGCAGTGCCTCCATCTGTCCCAGCGACTACACATTTCCTCCTCTCATCCCTCTGTCTCCCACCGTGACCAGACTTGGAACATGGTCCCTGTGGCTTCATCTGCCTGTGTCTCCCCAGTTCATCCTTTTGGCTGATGAGACCTCACTGAGCATGCTTGAACTTCTCCCTCTGGGGCATCTTAGTACTCCTGACATACCTCAGCCCATTTTCTGCCATACAGAGTTGAAACAGTTTCAAAGGGCATATTTATGTTTATCTGTTTCTAGGAAGCACCTGTTAGTCAATATGGAATTTATTAAAAACCATAATCTCTGGGTCCTCCAAATCTTTGATCAGTTGATATGTGAAAAGCTCAATAGCCCTTTCCCACTGTGGGTGGTGTTGATCACAATCCATGACTAGGCCACAGCCTTCCCTCTTAATTACCTGGTTCACTGGGCTTCAGGACATGCTGGAGGTAAATATTCTGGGATGAAGAGATTTGTTGCAGAGTAAGAGAACTCATTCCTTCCTGACAAATTAATTGCCAGCTCTTGCTTTGCATCTGGGGCAGGGGGAGGAAGGGAGGGATGGAGGGAGAATGAATATGAGGTAATAATTTCCCTCCTGGCAACACCAATAACAGAGTTAGTGGCCCATGTTCATTGGTCCGGGTTTGACAGGCGCTGTATGTGATGTACAGGGTCAGACTGAAACCTTCAGATAATCATTTAATACTCACAACCTATGGAACAGCTCTGACTTCTATTCTGTATACAGAAGGCCATGTACCAAGGAGAATAAGTAACTTAACTAAGATTCACAACAGTAATTTTTAGAGCTCAGACCAGAGCTCAGACCTGAGTCTGTGACCGACTAACTCACGAGACTCCCTCTCACTGTGTCAGGTCCTCACAGCCTCTATTCTTGCTGTCGATTTTACCAAAAGGTTCATTTAGCATAACAGTTGAGTTTATCAATGCTTTGAATATGCATATATAAACCATCATATATTTTATATATATATATATATATACACACACATGCACACACATATATATTTAGACAAAGTCACACTCTACATAGCCCTAACTTTCTTATAACTCACTGCATAGACAGGTTTGGCTTTGAACTCACAGAGATCCACCTACCGCTGCCTCCAGAGGGCAGAGATTAAAGGTAAGCATTACTGTGCCTGGCCCTCAAACAAATACTTAAGTTACATATTCCATTATATTAAAATTTTTTTTTACTTTTTTTCCTTTATTTTTTATTTCTTCAAGTTACATCTCAATCGCAGTCCCCTCCCTATTCCCCCTCCAGTCCCACCCTCCCACCCTCAACCCCCCATCCTCTTCCCCCCTTTTTTTTTTTTTAAGTTTAAGGTATATCTTATTTCCCCCTACAGTTTCTCCTTTCAGTCCAACAAATGGCTCTTTCTCTTATAATAATAAATACAATACAGTACAACAGAGGTAATTAGGCCACATTTATGAGGGTTATATGGCTTAGCGTACATTCCCAATGACCAGTCCATATGTATTTGGTACCTGACTTTAACATTCTACTATCTAACCATCTCCATGAGTTTTAAGTTCTACATCTGACTCAACATTCATACTAACTTGCAACACAATTTTAAAAGTATCTTCTTAGATCTATAACACTCTCTTGATTCCTAAACAACTCAAAATTAAATTATGAGCCTCTAGCTATCTGTTCTTCAACCACCTCAGAGACCTGAGAGGGATAAATATATCTGATTTTATAGGAAGTACAGGGCCTGCAGCTTCCCAAACTAAGAAATGACATACTGCCTGGACAGTTCCCATTTTCTCTCCATACATTACAGCATCGATCTTCAGTCATTTGGCCCCGTTTCTCTGACAGACATTGATTGTAGAGCAGGGGTTATGAAGGACTTACCTACCCTGTCTTGGCAGAGCTAGGCTGTCAACTTACCTGCTTCCAGGTTTTGTCCTTTTTGGACAGCAGTCTGTCTGCAGTTGGGGCAAGGGGCTTTTCCTACCAAGAGATAGGCTTGCGACTAATTCAATCATCTCCCACTGGAGATTCTTCGATGCTCATCTTCTACTTGGAGGAGAATAGGGGGTGCTGTCAGGAGTTGATATGTCTTGATATAAAAAAATCTAAAGTTTCGAAAACATCTTTGAATGCCATATTCTGCAGATCTCTTGAGGTTTTTGAAGAGGCCCTATCTATCTCTTCTATTACGGTAAGCAGATGTTGCTTGTCTCGTATCAGGTTTATTTCTGATTAGTTTAGAAAGTAACTATAATAGACTGTCATAGTACCAAACAGAATGACTGGCTTCCATAACCATTAGTTTGCATTTCTTAATTATCCTAAACAGTTTATGACAATTAGTAGTAAAAGGCCAAAACATCACATTTCATTTTTTTTTTCTTTACCTCCTAACCCTTCCATCCCATTTCTCTGGGGTGGGGTGTCCTTATATAACAGTCCCTCATCTCCGTTGAGAGGTCATATGAGGGCCAAGAGTCTCTTCATTCATTGGGGATCTACGAAGCAGTACCATCAGTGAAAAGTGTCTCGTTGCCCGAGAGAGAGAACTGCTAAACAAACAAAACCAATAAGCATACAATAGATAAAAAAGACTAAAAAATAGAAAAAATATAACTAATATATAAAAAATAAATAAAGAATAAAAATTAAAAATAGGAAGTCTATGTCCAAGTTCCCTTTGGTGTGTTAGTTGTAGTATCGATACCTTTTACTATATAGCTAAAATCCTACTATAAGTGAATAGATGCCATATGTGTCCTTCTGAGTCTGGGTTAGCTCACTCAGGATGAGCTTTTCTAGTTCCATCCATTTGGATGCAAATTGCATAATTTCATTGTTCCTGATAGCTGAATAATATTCCATTGTATAGATGTACCACAGTTTTTTGACCCATTCTTCGGTTGAGAGACATCTGGGTTGTTTCCAGTTTCTAGCTGTTACAAATAAGGCTGCTATAAACATAGTGATTTATCTCCCAGTCTTCTCATGGAAAAGGAATAGGCAGTGTGGTATGTGGAAGGAGGAGGGATAAATGAGCTATCTACTATTTTGAAGTCCCAAATCCATACAATCAAGAATTGAATTTCTGCATTTTCCATATGGATTTGTTCTGTGACCCCATGAGTCTTTCTTCTGGTTTCAGATTTCACATTTGGGCCTTTGGGGAATACAGGTCAGAAGTCTTTGCTGTTGTTTGGCTTATCCCCTCTGTGTGGTTTAAACTGTCCTTGTGTGCTGTTCCCCTGGATGTATGTGTATCCCAGAGTTTCTGCACATGGTATCAGACCAGGAAGGGAAAAGAGAGAAAAGCAAGGTGTCTGTCTGCAGACTGCTGCTGCCACATTAGGGGAAGGTAGTAACACCTGACTTCTCTGAAAAGCAGAGGAGAGCAACAAGTCTGTTATAAATTTAATTTATGAAAACAATACCAAGGGCATAAAGCATCTGACAGTATTGGCATCGATCCCTTCTCCTAGACTCAGGGGAGCAGTTGCTGTGTTTGATATGCTGTACTTCAAATTGTCTTACTTTATCACAGAAATGTCATCTTGGCTAAACACTGAGAGTAGCTGAAGGGCTACAGACTTACTAGGGAGAGATGGGAGAGTAGTTTTCATTTCTTTTAGAGACTGAAAAAAAAAAAGCCTGACTTGGTTGGCAGATTTTCCCTAGGGGTGTGGCCTGATCCTTTTTACCCCCTAATTCTTTTCCTTTTCTTGTTTTCTTGGCCAAGTTACATTCCCATGACTCTGCTTGATGTGTTAGAGAAGGATCAACTATGATGTTCTGGGTCTGGGTCTTTCTTCACCTCCAGGATGATTTTCTTTAGCAGAGTTGTTGGGAAGTCAGCTGTTACCTGCCAAGAAATAAAACAACCAATTTTTCAATGAAGTTAAATAAACATTGAAAAATCAGCCTTCTATAAGGACCATTAGCTTACGCATCACAGTGGATGTTTCTATGAATCTTGGCATAAAGGATGCTTATATAAAAATAAATTGTGTCTTAGCAAACATTTTCCCCCATTGTGGTTTGTAATAACCCTAATCCCAAATCTAGGTGGAATGTCGTTCATCTACAGAAAACCTGACCTTCAGTTCCAAAATGCTGGTTAAATCATTGTTTGATGCATAGTTTCAGATATAAAGAGACATGAGCTCAGGTGAACTTTCCACATCATCTTTCATGGAGAGCAGGAGAGATGTCTCAATTCTCTGCAAGTGCTCTTGAGTGACCCGTTATCCTCATTTATCTGCTTATTCTGAGGACTAGGTCAGCCAGTCACAGTACCACAGAGAATTCTGCTCACACTTCCCAGGGGTTCTTCAGGGAACAAACTCCAGAATACATAGATTAAAAACCGTGAGCAATTACCATTTTACATCTGTTTAGTTAGCAAACATTTGTAGAGTGGGCTGCTTTCTACTGGTGTAATACGCGGTGAAATTGCTGGACTCAGAAGCTCTTAGAAGCAGTGGATTTGCTTGATGGCCACTACGGCTTTACAGATGTGCAAACGTGTTCATTGCTTTTGGTACAATGTGTATACTTCTAGGAATTTTGCATTTGGAGAGTACTTAGAAGAAAAATGTTGAAATGTTCATTGCAGAGTTTTGCTTTTATTTTTGTTTTTCTTGCACTTAGAAACAATTTTAGTATTCAACAATGGCGACCCTTTAATCAGTGCTATAAACTCTATGATTTTATAATCATAAAGTCTAATGGTATCATGTAAAATGTTAGGACATAGAGATAAGTGCAAAAGTGCTGGTTATAAATCTGGCAATCATTATATATATATGAGGAATGGAATTTGCCAGCATGTCCTCCACATTAGCATTTTATTATAACAATGTCATTTTGCATTTAACAATAATGAGCATCTAAAACTTGCTTGAATATGAAGACTACTATCAATGAAAAGTTCATATTAGTTTAAACTTTTCTCACAATAATAGAGATGCTCAAGTAAAGAAAAAAATTGCTATATGAACTTGTCATGCATTGGGGCAGTTAACTTGTAAGTGACCAAATTTGTGAAGAAGCAGACAGCAAGTAGATGAGCAGAAGCCGGCTTCTGGAATCAGGGGCCCCTTGCCCTTGACCCTTTGGGTCTTTCACTGTTGGCAATGAGTAAGAAGATCTCCTCAGATCATTTAGACAGAGGGTATCTCTAATGTGAGGACAATGTGTCCTTGTGGTCATGAAATCTAAGTGTCCTGATTTGATGGAGAAAAAGAGAAGGGCCTCTATCCCAGCTTAGACCTGGAAGGGAGAGCAAATGAAAGGCAGCTTTTCTGTGGGGTGTCAGTGAGATTTATGCACATATCATTGGGGAGGGGGACTTTAATAGGTAACCTAAACATCCCATGATAGCCAATTGGTCAAAAAAATAATAGGTCATATGGAGGCCAATCAAGGAGACACTGGAAGTAATGTGGAAAAATATGTATGAAGTGGAGTAAATTTCTGGTGTAAAGTTAAATGTAGAAGGGAGAGAGACAGGAAGCTATAGAATACTATTCTGAGTTTTTTAAGGTCTTACAGGGAAAGTGTATCAGTGATGGCCACTTGGATGTCACATTAGCAGATCATGAATGTCCATGCCTGTTGCTCTCTTTTTACTTGCTTTTCTTCAACAAATATGTGTCACTGACACAATAATAAGAAAAGGATTTGTAGTAATGTTTCTTCAATGGAAATTAGTGTCCTTCCTCAAATATGCACCTAGTTAACTCTTACCTGAATGACTGTAGAAATAAGCAACACCAAACTGCAGGACCAAGAAACTCAGGTTTGCTCTCATCATTTGAATGAAGGTCTGCAGTAGTCTTCAGAGCTGTGTCCATGGGAAGACCACTGCTGGGCTCGGGCACATTTCAGCTCCTTGTGGTCCTCTCTTTAATTTTTTTCCCCTTACTCAAGCCCCTTTTTTTTTTTTTGCTAGAAATATGGTGTCACACAAACACCCAATCCTCTTTCCCTTCCTTCTCTCCTTCCTGCCTTCCTTCCTGTGTTCTCTTCTCTCTCCTTCCTCCCTTTCTGTCCTTTTCAAGCTTCACAAGAGTGTACAGAGTGACTGAAGAAAGATGCTTCTCTATGGCTTTCTGCTTACAAAAGTCCTTGGGCTCACATCATTCTGAAAAAATTAATGTGACAAATAGCCAAGACTGTCCTGGAAGTACTGTTTATGAGTTCTATACAGACTCTGCCCTAAATATCCAAATATACTGCCTGTAGTTTAAATAGCTCTTCAGGGCCAACTGTAGAATCTGATGTTAGCTTTCTGGATTATTCTTGATTGTAATAAAAACAATAACAGAAATCTTCAGGAATATCAACTTAGCTGAATAAAAATACTTTTGGTTTGTGAAATGCAAAAAAAAAATTGTTAAGGGAGGAGGCTGGCCCCAAATTTGTCCTCATGGTCAGATGTGCCATCCCTGAATTTAATGAGATGATGACAGACTCCAGGCTACCTTCACTCTCTGCTGAGGTTTGATGGGCAGTCACCATAGGCTCACATGTTGGAAAATCAGTTCCCAGGTGGTGGCAGTGCTCAGAGAATCTGTGGAACCTTGAGGAGCTGGATCACTGTGGGTAGGCCTTGAGGTGTTAGAGCTCAGCTTGCCCTCCTGTCCACCCTCTGCCTCCTGACTGGGATACAGCGTAAGTAGCAGCCTCTCGTCCTGTGGCCACACATTTCTTCTTGTCAGATATCTGTTCACAGAAAATGAGGAAAGTAACTAATATACTCTTATATATTTGGTTGTGAGCCTAGCCTTTAACGGCTGAGCCATCTCTCCAGCCCGACTAACTAATATACTCTTTAAATACACAGCTACATGGAGATACGGCTAGGCCTTTCTGCCTGGTCTTTACAGTTCAGAAAAGGAATTTTGTCTTTGTTTATAATATTTGAGGATCCTCGTATGATCTCAGTTGATATGGAAGTAGCCTCGGAATTCCTCACCCCAGGATATATTGGAAAAATGTAGTCATGAGAAGGACTTCCCATCAATATGATTTGACAATAGAAAACCTATTGGAAATGTCTCCTTTGTGCTTTTAAATATTGGTAACCATGAAATGGGAGAGAGAAGAGAAAGAGGAAGAAGAGGGGGGAGAAGGGGCTAGATCAGGAAGAAGAAAAGTCTAACAGGTAGGTGTTATCTCCTGGTATGTCTGCACAACCCTCCTATAAAAAACAAAAACAAAACAAACGAACAAAAATGCTGTAGGAGCATCTGGAGGTTCAGGTGGGAAGGAGAGGGTGGATCAGAGGAGGCTTCAAATGAAAAGATACAAGGCTCTTCCCTGGGGCTCCAGCCCAGCACACATTTTCCAGGTCTTTCCAAATATGCACTGAAACTTTGTTTTTATAGCAGAAGTGGAGATGTCACAGTAAGGTGGGTGGAAGGGAGAAGGAGAGGAGCAGTCACTTGTGTGAGGACAAAGAGCCAACCTGTCAACCTTGGGATTGTACCTTAATTTAGTTACACCTTTTGTAAAGCTCCGTCTTAGCAAAAGTGAAGGAAGCTGCAAGCAAGTAAAGTAACTGACACCAAAAGCTCACCCTTTAAAAAGAACTAGATTAAATGAAAAGCCCAAGGTAAGAATTTTAAGTCACAATGGATGAATAAGGGCTACGTTCCTTTTATAGGGTCCTTAAACCCTCTTCCAGGTAAACTTTTTGTTGCTTTGTGTTGTATATAATGAGGTTGGGTGAGCTAAACCAGACCCAGAAAGATACACATGGCATGTACTCACTTATAACTGGATTTTAGCCATATAGTACAGGATAACCATCCTACAACCCACAGACCCAAAGGAACAGGAACCTAGTATAACTATCCTATGATAAATTCCTTCCAGCAACAGATCAAAACAGATGCTGAGACACAAAACCAAACATTAGGAGCTCTGGGAGGCATGTATAAGAGAACGAGGAAGAATAGAGAGACCTGGAGGAAACAAGAGCAACACCAACCAGCAAACCAACTTAGGCCCCTAGAGGCTTACAGAGACTGAAACACTAACAAAAAAAGAAAGGAAGGAAGGAAGGAAGGAAGGAAGGAAGGAAGGAAGAAAGGAAGAAACAGCATATATGTAGACCAGACCTAGGCCCCCCTATACATATACAAATGATAGGCAACTTGGTCTTCATACAGGTCCCTTAGCAAGTGGGGGGGTGGTTGCTCTCTATCATGGACTCTGTTGCCTGTTAGTGGAACACCTTACCCTAGCTGGGCTGCTGTGTCAAGTCCTCATGCAAGAGGAAGCTCTTAGCCCTCATGTGACTGATGAACTGAAGGGGCTTGATATGTAGGGTCATCCCCTCACCCAGGAGAAGGAAGGAAGAGAAAGGGGGAAAAGTGTGGGAGGGTGGGACTGGGAGAGGAGGAGAGCCATAATCAAGATTATCTTGAATTAAAACAACAGACAAACAGAAAACAAAAAACAAAAAACAAAAAGAAAGAAAAGAAAAAAAGAGGCTGGGAGTCCCGAGATAGGGCATTTCACCAATTTTTGTGATATTTGCAAAAACTGAGAGCCAAGGCAGGCAAAGCTACGACTACAGCTCAACGCACACTGTGGGATTTATTTGTGATGATGTTTCTGTAACTCAGATGTGTTTTCTCAAGCACAGGTTTGTAGATGACTTTACAAATTACAGGGTCAAAGGCTAGAGATACCGAAGTGTGGGGTGGCCATTCCTGCTCTCTAGCCAGCTAGAACTGAGTTCAAGTCCTTGCCCTTGTCTCATACCCTTATCTGTGGGGATAGGGGTGAGGGTGGCATGTCTGCCACCAGGGCTGCTGTGAGGGGTGACAGTGTGAGGAGTCTTGGCCTTTAAGGGAACAGCATGTAGTAGCAGTCACCTGAGGGGCCTCTCACAGCCTGTTTCTCAGTTGTCCCTGATACAGTTTTTCAGGACTGTTTGTAAGGAAATAAACACATTTTGATCAGTGATTTGAATATCATAAATATTTAATATCGTATTAGGAACAATATTATATATATAAGGCCATTTTACAGTTTACCTGTGTCTTTAAGATTCCCTACCCTCAAACCTGAAGGATACTGATTCTGAGCTTTTAAAGAATTTTTGTAAATTTTTCAGGCAAAGCAAAATAGGCATTTTGGGTACTTTTTGGGTATTTTCCCTTAATTTTTGTTGTTGTTTGTTTGTTTGGTAATTTGGGATACAATAAAATAACCAGCTGCTGTGAGTTCAGGAGCAAAAGGGATATATGTTGTCAGAAGACCTCATCTTAATGCGCGTCTCCTGTCCTCTAACTCTTGCATTCACCACAGCTGTGGTTTTGTGTACAAGACCTGAAGAAGACTGGGCACTCACACTTCGTCATGGATGAGAGAGGGGCCCCTGAGGACTCACTCCTCTCTGAAGGACTGTTGGTAATTAATAGTTATTGGGTGTCCCTGTCTCCAGTGGTGGAGCCACTTCTAAGTTTCCCCAGTAAATAACATCCCACCGGCACCCACACACATGCAGAAAAACTAATTAGCAAGACATGCTACATACTAAAAGAAGATATGGGACAAGGCAGGAGCCTGGCTGAGAAGAAGGGTTCCAACAGAAGAGAGAGGGGACTGGGGTGTGAAAATGACAGAAGTTCATTATATAAGTCTATGACACTGGGAAGGAACTTTTAAAAAATTAAGAGGGGGAAAAAACAATATTTTAAGGTAGGAGGTAGGGAACTCCATCTACAAGAGATAGAATAGTAAATAATTTAGCCTTATAAGCCTCATAGGGCCTCTGTCACATATCTGTTTTTGTTAGTTTAGAAAGCCCCTTTAAAAAACAAAAACAAATGTGCAGCTCTTATGGAAGCCATGGGTAGAATCTAACCCCTGCGTCACAGTTAGCGAACTTGGCTATGTTGCAAATTGGTCTTCTTTGTTACCGGGGTGCCTGTGGTGGTTAAGTGCTTTTTTGTTTGTTTGTTTGTTTTTTAATAAAAAATGCATTAGGTGAATCACATGTAAGAGATTGTATTTTCCTTCCAATGTATGTGGGGCTTAAATGAAACTACTGTTGATCATTTTTGTAGGCAGGGGATGATGGGTTGTGACCATCTGTATAGAAACAGTGAGACTAGTGTGCTTTTGAGGCATGAAGAACCATTCAGCACATTAATTTTAAACAGTATCTTGAACATTGCACATATTTCTTCCTCCTCATCAGAGGAGCAGTTTGGACACAGGGCTTTATGACATTGGGCCCAAGCTGCTGTGGCAACCCTTCGCAACAGCCCTGTCGCTGCTATGAAAGGGAACAGCTGGTCTGGCAGTCTGGTGCCCACCACCTCTGCTTGTGTCTTAAAAGTAGCTTCAACACCTCTTCTTGGTTAGAATTTCAGGGGACACCCACAGCAGCCAGCCTCTCTGTCGATGATGTCTATCTGGCACTGTCTGTCTGTGGCCCTGGGAGTAAAATAATCTGTTGGGATTTCTCTTGACCTTTCCTTTCAGATCCTCGGATGCATAAGAATCCCATACAATGTGTTTCCCATTCACTTTCACCTTCTGCTTTTCCCTCCATTTCCTGACAACCACAAAAAAAAAAATGTATAAAAAGATGAAACACTTTGACGATGTGCCAAACACTACAAAATACCTACCCAGTACACTCTGCACATCAAGAGTACACACGTCATCTTTTAATCCAGCATGACTTTGGTGAACACTGAATTCGGGGAATAAAAAGACAGATGCATAATGCCTTTGGTCTCTAGATTTCTTAATCTTGTTCTTGGCTGTGTGCTTTCTGCCCTGAGAGCACAGGTTCGTTAAAGGGGCACCTGGCTGATGGACTGGTCCCTTGCCAGTCTGTGCCAGTTGGGGCCAGTAGGATCTTTTTGCTTGGTTAATCACAGGTCTGGGACCCAGTAGGTGAAGCCACACATTTTTCTGCTTTCTTTATCCAAAGCCTTCTCTGGAGCATGATCTTTGGCATCACTCCTATTCAGGAGTGGAAGAAAGCTGGCTCAGGAAGTACACACTGACCTAGGAGAAGAGAGCTTAACACCAAGCAGGTCCATGCACATTTGTCCCTGTGCCTAGGACAGTGCTGGCCTGTCTGTTATGGCATCTGTGGGCTCTTCATCAGTAGATGTCCTTGGGTGGAGATTACCCTCTGCAGTTTCTACTCACTGGTGCACATGAATTCAGAGAGCATGTGCCCTGTGCTACACATCATTCTAAGAGTCAACAACCAAGCAACAAGCAAGTCCTCTGGTCACTATGTTCCATACTTTGTCCTAGTTAAACCCCTCCAAAGGTTTAACTGTTGATCATTTTGTTCAATATTGGGAAACTTATGGGTTTTGGGTAAGGAAACTACCTCAGAGCTGGAAGTCCCCATGGCATGGTCATCTCTGGAAAGGACAATAGCGAGGAGAGGTTAAGAGAAAGCTGTGAATGGACTCTGCATGAGATCTCCATTCCAGCTCACCTCCAAATCCCAGGACAAGTGTGCCCCTGGTCCATCCGTGTGACCTCATTTGGCTCTCTTTCTGTTTCCCCCACATCAGACTAATCACCTTTGCATCTGGATCTTTAAATTGGATCTCAGCTTACTTAGCCCAGGCTATCTAACTAAACGTGTTCAGCCACCCAACACTATTTCATCTGACATAGGGGGTTGACTCTAATTAGGTGGTAGACCACTTATCTTAAGCATTTTGCAAACATGTACATTTCTGGGTTTTGTAACCCCCGTGGCTTAGTTTCTGATGAAATCCAGTTAACTATTCCAACTGAACAAGAGCTGACCTTCTGCTGGGATTGCATTAGCAAAATTTCTTCTGATGCTTTGATAAACCATGATCAAGACAAATGAGAGAAGGGAGGATTTCAGAGGGTAAGAGTCTGTTAGGGTGGGGAAGTATGGCAGTTGGAACAGGAATCTGAAAGCACTCATATTAAGCTACAGACAAGAAGTAGAGAGGGTGATCTGGGAGGGGCATATGGGTTTCAGCTGTCAAAGCCTTTACCCAGTGACCCAGTGACATACTCCTTCAACAAGGCCACAACTCCTAAGCCTTCCAGACGGCACCACCAACTGGAGACCAAGTGTTCAAATACACGAGCCTGTGAGGGACATTCTCACTCAAAAAAACACAGGCATATCCAGGTATCTTCCGACTGATTTGATGGAGCTGTTTCTTGAGAGCATTTGAGTTTTTTCTGTGAAGCCAGGTTTCTGGTGTAAAGCTCCTGTTCTAAAGAGAAAATTCTTTGGTTCCCCAGTCCAAAACCCAGACACCCCCAGTGTTATTGTCTCTAGTCACATGTCTGTAAATATTTCTTACCAACTGAGATTCCTCATGGCTAGGTTTGCAGCTGTGGCCTGACTCCATTTCATCCACCACTGATACCATCCTCAAAATGGGATCAGCCCACTTACACAGTGTTCTAGGGACACACCAGCAGGAAGACATTGTTCAGACCATGTAAGAAATGGCATTTTTGCTGGGTGTGGGGGTGCACATCTTTAATCCCAGCACTCAGGAGACAGAGGCAGTTGGATCTCTGTGAGTTCAGGGCTAGCCTGGTCTACAAGGTAAGTCCAGGACAGTCAGGACTGTTACACAGAGAAACCATGTCTTGGAAAAAAAAAAAAAAAACCAAACCAAACCAAAAAAGAAATGGCATTTTGTATTCTTAAAAATTATTTTATTTTAAATGGTGTGTGTGAAAGAGAAAGAGACAGACAGAGAAGAGAGACTGTACGTGCACAGGTATGCAGAAGCCAGAAGAGTGCACTGGACCCCTAGAGTTGGAGCTACAGGTCATTGGGAGGCTCTTAGCATGGTCAAGACCTAAACCCTCATCCTCTTCAAAAACAGTACACACCCTTAAAGGCTGAGCCATATCTCCAGTCTCTTCTCTTTCTTTTGCTCTAGAACCTCACTATATAGTCTCAAACTCACAATCCTTTTGCCCTGGTTTCTTGAATGCTGGGATACACATCTATGGCCTCACAGTCAGATAAGAGAGAATATTTTCGACTGTGATACCCTTTGGAGAGTTTACTTCAGGAAGTAAGCTGGCAGGGCATCATTAAAATTGAGAGGGATAAAGATGGAGCAATGATTAATGGAATGGGAAACCAGTGACTTGTACAACTTGACACCCGGAACCTAGCATAACTATCCTCTGAGAGACCCCACTCAGCAGCAAATAGAAACAGATGCTGAGTCACATAGCCAACCATTAGGTGGGGCTCAGGAAATCTTGCAGAAGAATGGGAGGAAGAATAGAGGGATCCAGAAGAGACAAGAATTACACATGAAGACCAACAGAGTCAACTAACCGAGGCCACTGGAGGCTTACAGAGACTGAAACATCAACCAAAAAGCATATATAGACTGGATCTACACATATGTAGCTGATAGGCAGCTTGGTCTTCATGTAGATCCCCTAGCAAGTGGAAAGGGGACTGTCTCTGACATGGACTTTGTTGCCTGTTTGGTGCATCTCTTTACCCTAGCTAGGCTGCCTTGTCTGGCCTCAGTGGCAGAGGATGATCTTAGTCATGATGTGACTTGAAGAGCCTGGGTGGGTTGGGGAGGTGGGTTGGGGGGCTTCCCCTTTTCTGAGGAGAAGAGGAGGGAGGAAAAGGAAGAGGATGGGACTGGGTAGATAGGAGGGAGGAGGCTTCAATTGGGATCTAAAATGAATGAATCAATCAATTAATCAGTCAATGGAAAAAAGAGACAGATACAAATGCAAAAATAAATAAATAAGTAAAATTTAGGGACTGACAAAATCTCATAGCTCCCCCTTTCCTGATCCTCTCAGAGCCACTGAAGTTATATGGGAGCTTGGTGACTCTTGGCCTACAGTTTCCCTGAGTAGGTGTATAAACCCCTTACTCCTTAAGTTTGTTCTTTTTGTAAGTCAGTCACACATAAAATTTTTACTTTTAAAAATGCCCCATACTGCCCTGAAAGTGGTGAACTTGATAGAGGCAGGAAATTGAGATCTCTCATACTTGATGTTAAATGTATGAAATTAAAAACTGGTTGTTTCTTTTGTCTTTACTGGTGTCAAATGATAGCATCAGTTGTATTAAGTGAGAGAATCAGAACTTAGAGGATTTTCTTTTCATTATAGTGGAGATTAATATTCACTCACTCACCTGGGATGGATTTGCATAAAGATCCCAATATCAATAATCATTTGGAATCTATTTCACCCAGATAAATTGGAATCTCCAGCAAAAACAAGGATTAAAGCAATGTGAATTTCTTATTATTGAATCTTGAGTATGAATGTGAGTCTTGGATATCTCTTTCCCTGGGTCCCAAGTTTCTCTTCAGTGTAAACATAAGGAGATCAAATAAAGAGAGAAGACAGAATTTAAAGGTGACATTGGATTGATACCAAGGAAGCCATCGATTTGAGGTATGGAGACATGCTGTCCATTCCATCCCCTGATGAAGGGGCTAGGCAGCTATCAGGATCAGTGACCTCCAGGGAGAACGAAGCCAGAATCCTTCAGCAGTCCTAATCCTTAGGACTCTCATCACATTTGCCCCAAAATAATCTTCCAAATTCCCTTTGGCACAGATTTTTCATGCATGTGTATAGCTTACAGTACTTGCTGGGAGGGTGCTGGGGAGGTGACCAGTGGTGAAAGTGTCGGCTGCACAAGCGTGGAAATCAAGTTCAGATCCCCAGATCTCCTGGAAGTGTTGGGCAGGCATGGCAGCTCACCGGAAACACTAGCTCTCAATGAGGCAGAATTAGGACAGCCCCTGGGCAAGCTGAATGGCTAGCCTGGCAGAATTATAAGCTCTGGGATAAACAAGACACCATGCTTTAGATAAAATGGAGAGTGGTTGAGGAAGATATATACACACACTTACACATGTATTACACATACATGCACAACATATGAACGTACATATGTACATATCATGAGCATACACAGTCTTAACTAGAGATGATAGTAACAAGCAGTCATTTTAATTTTCCGACAAATACAAAAATTATTACAAAAATAGAAGCCACAATCAGAACGCCATATATAGAGTGATTAATTTTCTGTCTTTTTAATTATTGTCATGTTACTATTCATTGCCATTATCCATTTCTTAACAAAATATTGACTTGCAGAAGAGAAATAATTTGTTCAGTTCCTGTTTGTATCATAGCATGAAGCTTTGATCTAGAAAGAATGCCATAGACCCTCCAAACCCTCTCTATGCCATACCAGAGCAGAGTCCCCAGAAGCTCCAGTGAGGTCCCCATGAGCTTTCTGGGGTGGGGATTATTTCCTATCCTGACATCTTGACATAGTATCAGTTTCTACCATTAGTCATTTTTAGAGATATACAGTGGTCTATTTTACACACACCAAGAAAATAGGCCTAATGGGTGGGAATTAAGGCAGTCTGAATTCCTGGTGAGTTAGCACAGGATGGTCCTGGAGGAGGATGTAGTCTGAAGGAAAAGCCTCAGGTTTCCATGAACTCTAACTTGGACTCTGGTTTCATTGTTCATGAGATGAAGGGCTTGGGACTTCAAGTAGGGGTTAGTTGTTAGAACCTTTCAAGGTCGTTTTAGACTTCTATTTTTAAACCTTAAAATTTCTTGTCTTCCATTGGTTGGGCTTCAAATTCTTTTGTTTCAAATGGAGATCTTGTAAGAGCTATTACTTAGCAGTATCCCAAATGTACGATATGAAGAATTAAATATAACCTGCATTTAGGACTTCAATAATCATATTTCATCAGTGTTCAGCATTCACTCCCCTGTACGATTAAGGTTAAACAACAGAACAGTATTTCTCCATCAGGTGGCATTTTAAACTGCATTGTGTGTATGACAGATGGGATCTTACAAATGCATTAGGCTTGCTTATTTTAATATCTAAGCATATGCAAAAGTTCTAGAAATATTTTACATGCAAATGTCTGGGGCTCCACCAGGGCCTATAAAAGAAATCTGTGCTCTGTGGCTTCAAAGCCTCCCTCTCAGCAACTAATCACTCGCTTTTTCCAAATCAAATTCCTTCAAAGAAATCACAGGCGTTTGTCCTACCCAAGAACCAAGTTCAATGACAAGTTTGACATTTGAAAATTGGGCTGCTTATTGAGATATTCACGAACCAAAAAAGGCACCTAGAATTCCTTTCAGAGAAAGAGAAACACCTTTCTTCATGCTTCAGTGACTCAGAAATTTGTCCAAGAGAAATTTATCAAATTTTCTGCACACACCACCCTCACTCACACACATCCTCACCTTTGCAGTAATTTCGGCTCAAGAGATTTCTGTTTTCTGAAAGGTTGTGACCCCTGAGACTTCAGCCCTTCAGAGCTGTAACTACCAAGTTGCTTCCAAGATGCTAACAGAAACACTGATGTAAAAAAGAGGAAGGAGGTTTGCCACACACCAAAATGAAATGACCTCCCCAAGCAGAAATATTTTAAACACCATGGCACTTGTGGTGAGTAGAATGAAGTGCCCACTCTGCTGGGTAGCTGAGCAGATCAGAAGAGAAGGGAGCTGTAATGACAAATAAGTAACCTTTCTCCAGGGCTTCCTGCATGCAAGGCACTGGGTGAAGTTAGGTCTTCACAGGCATTCCCCCCTTTCATCTGCCCAGGAGCCTTGCAGCATGGTGCACTGTTGCCCATGAAGAAACCGAAGTCAGCAGACATTGAGTCACTTAGCTGGGGTTTCCCACTAAAAATCCCAGAGAGGGTTGATATCTTATTTGTTCAACTATGCTGCTGCCTCCTCTATGGGGACAGAAAACTCAAAGCCCCGAGAGGAACAGGTGACAGTCTGTGAGACTTGCAGCCTGTGCTTGCAAGGACCAGCTGGCAGGCACAAGCTTGTAAGCTGAAGAATGTGGAGGAAATCATGACAAGGCAAGACAACTTGGAGACATGCTGGCCCTACAGCCTCCGTCCAGTACCCACCTGTTCTAGCCTGTCCTTGCCATTGCCTCCCTTCCATGATTCTTCCTGGCCCTTGAACCAGTTCTACACAACTCTGTTAGGAGTCAGAAGCCCCTTTTAGCAGCCCCTCCCTATCCCATCCTTTGCTGCCATTGTTACTTCTGAGACCATGATATCCTCCATTCTGGCCAGAATTCAGATTCCAGAATTCAGCAGGCCTAGGGCAAACATGACTTGTGGAAATATTTGTCCACCTTCCTTCTCTCCCAGTCAAAATGATACTTTCTCTAGAGGCAGCTGTTGGTTAGTCTGTCACTGTTCGGCTGTATGTTCCCTGCCCAGTGTGACCTGGGACATGGGTGTTGGTTAGTCAACATTTGTACTTGAATCAGTTAGTGGATGTATTGGGTAGATGAGAGCTATGGATATGAAGATTGTTGATACTTGGATACTATTGCCATTAATAATTTTATGACAGTGTACTATTTGGAAATACTTCTATTTAGAAATGTTATGTTACAGATTTTGGAGTTGAAGATGCATTGGTGTGTATGCGCACACATGTGTCAAATCTACTCTAATTGTCTAGTAAATCTTTACCATGTACTGTGTGACACCTCCAGGTATTGGGGTATATGGTCATTGACCTTTATAAGTTGACTTGTTTCCCACCTCCTTTTAAATATTTTGATGGGCATATCATGCCCTTCTCCTGGGTTCTACAATTTCTGCACTCAATAATTTACAATAGGTAGCTTTAGATGCCTGGAAGTTAAAAACTTAGTCTCAATTCAGTAAATTGTCCATACTCTCAGCTAATCAAAGCCCTGAACTTGAGATAATGCCCACCCACTTCCCTCCTAGAGGTCGAGCACTACATCTGATAGGAGTCATGGGACTTCAGCTCTTTCTCTGCCTCTCCACCTCTTTTCTCATCAGAGAACTCCCGTTTGAACAGGAAACATGCTCAGCAAATGTACATCCTTAAGTTAGTACTTGGTTGTTTCTCTGATCTGATATAGGGTTCCAGTTGATGTAACAAATTGAGGAAGCTTTCATGTATTTCTTAGAGTTTCTCCAGCTGGGCCACTCTTCTGATAATACTGATGCTGGCATCTTTCCTATCCTCAATAGTCTGTGGTGGCTCTTCGTTAACCCCATAGGAGATGAAGGGTACGTAGTCAGAGACAGTGTGAATCTGCAGAGCCAATTTACATGAGTGATCTAATGACACACACTCACCTGTGCGCCCACTCATCTGTACACACACTCACCTGTGTACACACTCAACTGTTTGCTTACTCACCTGTGTACACTGACTCCTAGATGATCCACTTCTCCTCCATGGGCAATATTGGATGGCCAGTCAGTGTTGGCTGAACATTGATCCTCTCTGTCCTCTGACCAGGGAACAGTCCACGGGTCTTTTATGATCCTACTGAAGATCATGTCCCCATGCTTGGACTTTGAGTGGGCATTTTTGAGAAAAGTCCATCACTTCTCACATTCTGTGCCATCTGCATCTCAAAGCGGAGAGGTTATTCCTCAGGTTCAGGACTTTCTCATTCTTGAAATCTGCATATGGTAGGTGGACTTGGGAGGTCTAACCTCCTACTTGCGATCTTTGTAGACACTTCAGTTATTTAGGGAACTTTTGTGTAATGTATGGGTGTATGTTTCTCAAACTGGTTGAGCACAACTTGCAGATAATATGATAACTGTTTTGTTCCCTCTCTAATCAAATATACTTAATTTTTTTCTCAGTGTGACTGCACACGTCAGTAATCTTAGCACTTGGGAAAATGAAGCAGGAAAATTACCAGTTTGAGGCCATGGTGGAGTATACAGTGAGTTAGAGGCCATGCTGGGCTACATAGTGTATGGCTCTCTGTTGGAAATAAATTAAAATGAAATAAAAATTTCTGCTCCTTGGTAAAACTCAATTTAGGTATTTCCATAGCTTTCTGATACTTTTGAGACAGAGACAAATATTCAGGCCACTTTAAATAATAAAACGTCCTCACAGCTCAACACTTTAAATGCACAGCCCCAAACAGCAAGAAGATACCCCCTACCCCCCAACACACACTACACTGAAAAGTGCAGCTACTCTTTCTCTTTTTAGTGGACCGATAAGTGTTCTAACTGGCTTCTTTCCTAAGCTTGCTCCTCTTTATACTTACCAGATACTATTTGTAGGTTGTTTGGATTTGGAGCAAGAGGTAAGTATGAGAAGCAAACTCTCATTATATGGTCTGCTCCCAGCTGGCTTCAGACACTCGTGAAGCCTGTCTATCTTGGTTCACTTTCCTGGGTCTTCAAATACCTGCCAGGCCTAAGGTTGGGAGCACCTCAGCTGCACTTTTGTCTTGATGCAGGTAATGCGTTCCCCTTTATCTCCTTTTTCATTCCTTCCGCTCTCCCACTCCATAGCCCCCAAGAAGGGCAGGTTAAGGAGAGCTGGTTTCTCAGTTCCAGTCTCCATCACAAAGGCCTCAGTGCACAGTGTAGAGCTAATACCTTCTTGTTCTAGTTCCCTTGAACGCTAATTCTCTTTTTTGTTGCTGTGGTACCACTCTATCTAAAAAGCAACTCGGGGAGGGAAAGGTTTATTTCATCTTACAGTTTACAGTCCATCATTAAGGGAAGCCAAGGCAGGAAATCAAGTAGGAGCAGAGACAGGAAGTATGAAAGAAAGCTAGTTGCTGGCTTGCTTCCTCTGTCTATTCAGCTAGCTTTCTTATACAATCGAGGCTTCCCACCTAGGGATGGTACCAGCCATGGTAGACTGCACCTTCCTTCACCAATTAGCAACTAAAAATGCCCCACAAACACGGCCATGTACCAAAGTGAAGTAGGCAGTTTTTCAGTTGGGGTTCCCCCTTCCCTGTACCTGAAGCTATGATACCCTGCTAAACATGTGATCTAAGGGCAGCATATATCTTCAGTTTAGACCCTCAGCAGACACTGCTGCTGTTGTTGGTAGCAGGAGTGACCTGACAGACAACTGTATCTATCCAGAGACTAGAGATAGATGTCAAATTTCCAGTTGGTCCTGTTGGCCTCTCTTTGACAGTATTAGCAGCAAGGCAGTAAGACCACTGTGGGGTAACTCATATGAAAGAACTTGCCAAAATGTTCCCCTCATATTCCTCTCTTTGTCAAACAGTTTCTATGCTCAGTGTATCTGAATTTCTTATGAGCCATGTAATTAGTGTAGCTGTCACCTTTTTGAGCAATTCTGCCCGGCCTGTCTCCTAGATCACTTTGCTATGTGATATCTGTGAGCTGCAAGTTCAGCTAGGACTTCCAATTTAACCCCCCCCCCCCCCGTGTGTATTATACGGTGTGATGCACACCTGTCCTGTGCTGTCTGCAGAATACCCTACTGTTTCTGTTCAGGAAGCTAAGGTTCAGAAAAGGTAGGTAACCTGCTCACAGGAGGGGGCCCCTCTCCTTCTCACTCTCATTCTTCCTCCTCCCCTTCTAAGTTAGCACATTGTCCTCCAGGACTGGAGGTTCTGTGAGTAGATGAAGAAGAAAGATCCCTATTAACATTTTATAGGCCTAAAGAGAGACTGAGGAATCCATACAGCAAATAAACCATACTCATAAATGACAGAGAGCAAATAAAATGTGTTTAATTATAGTTTAGAATTAGTAAGTTTATTTGAAAAAACAAAAACAGGCTTACATTGAAAAGAGATTTTTAAAAATCCTAAAGAAAAGAGCATACAAATAATTAAAATGAAAATGTTCATCTCTTACAGAAAATGAAATAGCTGATTATTATAATAAAACTTAATGTGGCTTACCCATATCTGAAAGAAAACTGATTTGCAATTATCTGATCAGCTAACCACAATGACAAATTCTATCCATGCCATACCTAGTGTCTTGGGATGCCAGTTGTCTCCTGTGTTGTGACGCTGCAGTAATAGAAGGAACTAGTTGTGTGGCATCGAGATTCACGTCACTCTATCAAACACCAAAGCCCAGCTTATGAAGAGGTGTGTTTACACTGCTCACAGATGTGGGGTTTTCTTCTGGGTTCTGGTGATACTTTGTGTTGCAGCCATATGTTATGGGAGAGTATCTGTCAGTGAGAATGGGTGTTGTAGTTAAACCTGCAATACCCCAAAGAGGAAACTAGCATCTACTTTCCCTTTAAAAGTCATGGCTCCAAAGGACCTGGTGACCTTCCACAAGGCCCCATTTCTTTTTTTGTTTTTAATTTATCATTTTTATGTTTATTTATTACTTCAAGTTACATCTCTATCACAATGCCCTCTTTCCACTTATCCAACTTATCCCCCCTCCCTCTTATCCAACTCCTCCAGAGTGTTGTATCCCTACATATCAGCCCCATTCAGTTCAGCAATCATATGAGGGCTAAGAGCTTCCTCTTGCACTGGGGGCCTACATGGCAGCACCACTAGGGCAAAGTGTCCCACTAACAGGTAACAAAGTATATGTTCCTGATCGTTTTGGCTTGTTAGCTGTAGGATAGTTATCCTGTACTACATGGCTAAAATCCAATTATAAGTGAATAGATGCCATGTGCATCTTTCTGAGCCTGGGTTAGCTCACTCAGGATGAGCTTCTCTAGTTCCATCCATTTGGCTGCAAATTGCATGATTTCCTTGTTTCTCATAACTGAGTAGTATTCCATTGTGTAGATGTACCACAGTTTTTTTTTTAAATCCATTCGTCAGTTGAGGGACATCTGGGCTGCTTCCATTTTCTAGCTATTACAAATAAGGCTGCTATGAACATAGCTGAGGAGATGTCCTTGTGGTTTGGTGAGGAGTCATTTGGATGTATACCCAGAAGTGATATGGCTGGGTCTTGAGGTAGAGCTATTCCAAGTTTTTAAAGATATCACCAGGCTGACCTCCATAGTGGTTGCACAAGTCTGCACTCCCACCAGCAATGGAGGAGGGTTCCCCTTTCTCCACAGCCTCGCCAGCATGTGCTGTCATTTTTGATCTTAGCCATTCTGACAGGTGTGAGTTGGAATCTCAGAGTGGTCTTGGGTTGCATTTCTCTGATGATTAAGGATGTTGAGCATTTCTTCAAGTGTCTCTCAGCCTTTAGGGATTCCTCCTTTGTGAATTCTCTATTTAGCTCCGTCCCCCATTTTTTAAAGGTTACCCCACCTATTATTGTGCATGGGATGGGGCTTAAACCTAGAACACGTGAGCCATTGGGGGGCATTTCTTATCCAAACCACAGTAATATGCAAACATAACTTGACTATGGAGGAAGGGTATAGTGTGGGGCCTGCCTACCCAACACACATATAAACAGCCTGGAAAAAAAATTGGATAGGATCAGCGCTTCTTCTTATTGGTGCTGAGCCATTTGTAAAACCTCACTAGATTTGCTTTACATGTCCTTTCGCATCATCACGGTTCTTTCCCGATTTGTTTTCCCATTCACTTACATCTCCCACTGACCTTTCAAAACTGAAGGCTGTCTTTGGAAGTTAAGAACATCTGCTATGAAGCTACTTGAGCTGGAAGTTTTTCAAGTAGCTGAAGAGGCAGATGCTGCTGTGTGGAGTTGGCAGAGTCCAAAAGACATGACCTATAGGCACACTAAATTGAGAAAGACTGACAAGAGTAGGCACAGCAGAAAAATCTCTGGAGGGAAACCTGCAGGCAAAGTGGCAGGTGACCTACAGGCAAAGATGCCGAGGTGGCCATGTGTCCTGATGCCCAGGTGGTCATGTGACCTGCAGGTCATGTGACCTGGTCAAGAAAGCCCTTTCCCAGTGCTCACTCTCTTGCCCTCCCCTTTTCTTTTGGTTTTGCACCGTAGTCTCAAAACAGCAGTTCTTGATTTGAGTTCATCACATCTTAAATATTTTCCTGTTATTTGTGATTTTTCTTGTTTTCTAGAAAGTGACCCTTTCTAGGCTGTCAAAGAGAATTCTCATCTCTGTGCTTTTAAGTGTGGTGACACAGATCGACATTTCCAGCTATAGAGAATAAATCCAGTATAGATACTAAATGTGGCTTCTGTGTTTTTATTTAGTCTGTTCTAATTTTTTAAAACTTTTTATTGGTTCTTTGTGAATTTCACATCATGCTCCTCAAACCTGTTCATCTCCATCTACCCCTCATACCCACCCTCCACCCCTACAACACCCCTCTACCCCACTCTCAATCCCCCATCCCACCCCCACCAACATAGAAAAAGAATCTCGTTGTGGAGGCTGTACTGTGTCATAGTGTGTCCCACATTGTATCCTTTAATCCACACTTCTTTGCTTGCAAATGTTCATTGCAATACAAGGTACAAGGCCTCTGACTTCTGCCACTCTATCAGTACTGAGAAACCTCAATGAGACTCCTCTCAGATATCCTGTTGTTGATCTGTGCCATGGAGATCCTATAGTTATGAGTCTGTAGGACCAGCCCCTTCTTGCACTCCAGAAGTTCATAGATGGAGTAGATTTGGAATGATCCAATTCAAAGCCCTTGATCTGGGCCTGAGAGGTATCTGAGCTGGTGAGCTTGATGCCTCTGCCACTCTCGTGCCCCTGGGGCCTGTTCACTAGCAATCCCCCAAACAAGGCCAGCTCCACCCTGCTGTCAGGGCCTCCTTTCCCCTGAGTGTTGCAGCTGGTGAGGGGCATGGCTAGTTCTCCCACTCTCATGACTCTGGGTCCAGCTCTCCTGCTTGCCATAGTTGGTGAGTGACAAGGGAAGGGAGGAGGGCATATCTCCCTCATCCACACCAGCAGTCAAGAGGCAGGTCCAACTCTCCCCCACTCAAGCCCTTGGGTTCTGCTCACCTGCAACCCAGTCATCAGAGTCAGCTCTGCTGTGCTGCCCAGGTGAGGGCCAGGGCCATTTCTCCTGTTCTCATGTCCCCAGGGCCAAGTATCCTGGTTGTTGCAGGTGGTAAGGGAGGGGAGGAGGGTATCTCTCTCTCCCTCATCTACACCACCTTTTCTGTTTCTATGTTTCTATTTGTTTGGGGGGCTACGTGTTGTCTTGGGAACATCCTGCACTTTCTGAAACCTCTGTCACTCTGAGTATCTGGCAGACTCATCTCTGACATTCCACCAGGGTCATCCTGTTGTAACGCATGGTTGCTCTTCCACCTGGGAGGAGTTTGGTGTCATCAGCACAGTGCTGCAGCATAGGGCAGCTTGGTACTGGGTGGGTGGGGAGTATGGAGGAGGTGAGTGGAAGGAGAGGAGAAAGGGATATGGTGATTGGGATATAAAATAAGCAAATAAATAAAATTTAAAAAACAATATAAAACCACTCTGTTAATAAATGCAAGTTACTTCTTCCCATCAGCACAGCCTGATAAAAGTAGAATCTAGGTCCTTCTGTATGGTAAGCATATTCTTTTAAGCCAGTGAGCATCTCATAGAACTTTGAGATGGAGGAAGGTGGCTTAGAATGGATTCTAGTTTGCATGCTTTATAGATAACTGGTTTTTATAATTTAGAAGCTGATTGTTCTTGGACAAATCATTTTATTTCTTCATTGGTGATCTCTAGGGAATGTGGTGGGAAGGGACTACAAGATGAAACAGTAAGTTGAACATCCCCAGTGTTTGTCATTTGAGGAATCATTGTTAGTGAATGTGCTCGATGGTTTTATGTCAAGTTGACCCAAGCTAAAGTCATCTGAGAGAAGGGAGACTCAATTAAGAAAATGGCTCCATAAGTTCAGGCTGTAGGCAAGCCTGTAATGTATTTTCTTAATTAGTTATTGATGGGTGAGGGTGCAGCCCATTTTGGGTGGTGCTACCCCTGGACTGGTGGTTCTGGGTTCTATAAGAAAGCAGACTGAGAAAGTTATGGAGCATAAGCCAGTAAGCGGCACTCTTCCATGGCCTTTGCGCCTCCAGGATCCTGCCCTGTTTGAGTTCCTATCCTGACTTTTTTCAGTGATAAACACGGATGTGGAAGTGCAGACTGTAAATGTTTTTCTTTTATTCCCTCAGAAGAGGGGATGAGATGAGAGCCATACTCAAGCTTTATGAATACATGGCTTGGACTGAGCCCAGAGCATTTCTATCTAACTATCCCTATACCTAGGCTTGGAAGTCTGTACAATGTAATCTTCTGCAAGCCTGAACCTCGAAGGCTTCAGCTTCCAGCCTCCATCTGTTAACCTAGTCCTAGAATGTTTTCAGCCTCAGAGACTTACTGCTGAATAAACTCATCCTTTCTAGTTCTTTCTGAACTCTGGCTGACTGGTTCACCTCAGCTGATCTGGCTCAAAACTACTCTTCAAACCGACTGATTCAAAATGGCTTCTCTTGTCTTTTCACTGAATTGCTCTGCTTGAAAAAAACTTCCTCTTATGAAATCAACTGAACTGCACCAAACTATATTGTACTAACTACACAAACTACTGTATTTTTATACTGTACTGTACTATCTCATGAGAGTTGGGTACATCTTATCTCTTACTCATTCTGCCAAATCTTTCTCTGATTCATCACTTTGTCTCAATTAGACTTCATTGCTTGTGATTAAAGGTGTGTACTGAAGGTGTGTCTGCATTCCAGTCAGATCACACCGACCCAGAAGATCTTTGGATGTGATCCCTTGCCAGAGAAGCCATGTTGCTGTATTAAAATTCCTCTACAGGAAGCCAAAGAAACCCTTTCCCCTCCTGAGCTCTTGAGGTTCTTGAAGATCATCTATCCATCTCCATATACTTGAATAAGCAAATGTTGCTTGTCTCTCAGAAAACTGATTTCTGATTAACTTAGAAAACATCTGTGATACACCAATCCAGTACCTAACCAAAAAAAAAAACCCACCAAATTTGAATGACTTTTAGTTTGCATTTCTTTATTATCCTAAACAGTTTGTAATAATTGCTCTCAAAAGGCCTAGAACTTCACGTTGAAGAATTTCATAGGTACAATACCTTAAAAAGAGTTAACTCCAATTTTTTATCAATATAAAAAGATCTATACCAGTGTAGCCAAATATAATCTTAATTTTGTATAAACAGTGAAGGACTTCAGAAATGTAGGTTTGGATAGCAGAAGAAACCCTTCAACTTTGTGTAACATTTTTTCATCATCAAGCTTGGCAACCTGGGCAAATAAATTAGCTCTTCCAGGACACTGCTTCCTTGTGGAACATAGGCTATTACCCATATGATGATGATGATGATGATGATGATGATGATGATGATGATGATTCCTCCTCTTTTATGGCCTCTTATTCTTCAATACTTAAGATGGCATCCAAATTAAAATTGTATGATTCTTTTTTTTCTGTTTATTTATTACTTCAAGTTACATCTCCATCACAGTCCCCTCTTTCCACCCCTCCCGGTTCCACCATCCCACCCTCCCCTCCCTCTCTGACCCATCCCACTCATCCGATGTGGAGTGTCCCTACAAATCAGCCCCTCTCAGTTCAACAGTCATATGAGGGCTAAGAGTTTCCTCTTGCACTGGGGGGGCCTACATGGTTGTACTCCTAGGGCAAATTGTCCCATTACCAGGTAACAAAGTCTATGTTCCTGTTCCTTTTGGTGTGTTGATTGTAGGATAGTTATCCTGTACTATATGACTAAAATCCAATTATAAGTGAGTAGATGCCATGTGCATCTTTCTGAATCTGGGTTAGCTCACTCAGGATGAGTTTTTCTAGTTTCATCCATTTAGCTGCAAATTTCATGATTTCGTTGTTTCTGATGGCTGAGTAGTATTCCATTATGTAAATGTTCCACAATTTCTTTATCCATTCCTCAGTTGAGGGACACCTGGGTTGTTTCCAGTTTCTAGCTATTACAAATAAGGCTGCTATGAACATAGATGAGGAAACTTCCTTGTTATTTGGCAAGGAATCATTTGGATGTGTATCCAGAAGTGGTATGGCTGGGTCATGAGGTAGGGCTATTCCAAGTTTTCTAAGATATCATCAGACTGATTTCCATAGCGGTTGTACAAGTTTGCACTCCCACCAGCAATGGAGGAATGGTCCCCTTTCTCCACAATCTCGCCAGCATGTGCTGTCATTTGAGTTTTTGATCTTAGCCATTCTGACAGGTGTGAGATGGAATCTCACAGTTGTCTTGAGTTGCATTTCTCTGATGGTTAAGGATGTTGAGCATTTCTTCAAATGTCTCACATTAGAATTTTCTCCTTGTAAACCTCTCTTTAGCTCTGTTCCCCATTTTTTGATTGGATTATTTAGTTTCTTGGTGTTTAATTTCTTGAGTTATTTATAAATTATGAATATTAGCCCTCTGTTGCAAGTGGGGTAAAAGATCTCCCATGTTAATGGATAGGTAGGATCAACATAATAAAAATGGCTATCCTGCCGGGCGGTGGTGGCGCACGCCTTTAATCCCAGCACTTGGGAGGCAGAGGCAGGCGGATCTTTGTGAGTTCGAGGCCAGCCTGGTCTACAAAGCGAGTCCAGGACAGCCAGAGATATTCAGAGAAACCCTGTCTCGAAAAACCAAAACCAAAAAAAAAAAAAAAACATTAAAAATGGCTATCCTGCCAAAAGCAATATACAAATTCAATGCAATTCCTATCAAAATACTAACACAATTCTTCATAGACCCAGAAAAAACAATTCTCAACTTTATATGGAATAACAAAAAAACCTAGAATAGCTAACTCCATCCTGCACAATAAAAAAGAAAAAAAAGTCTGGAGGTATCACCATACCAGATTTCAAGCTGTACTACAGAGCAATAGTAATAAAAAAACAGCATGGTACTGGAATAGAAACAGACCAGGAGATCAACGGGAATCGAATTGAAGACTCAGAAATGAACCCACACACCTATGGTCACTTAATTTTTGACAAAGAAGCCAAAACTGTACAATTGAAAAGGGACAGCATCTTCAATAAATGGTGCTGGTCTAACTAAATGTCAACATGTAAAAGAATAAAATTAGACCCATACTTATCACCTTCACAAAACTTAAGTCCAAATGAATCAAAGACCTTAACACTAATCCAGCCCGACGCACTAAATCTAATAGAAGACAAAGTGGGGAAAAGCCTCAAACTCATTGGCACAGGAGACAACTTCCTGAACAGAACACCAACAGCTCAGGACCTGAGACCAACAATCAATAAATGGGACCTCATGAAACTGACAAGCTTCTGTAAGGCAAAGGAAAAGGACGCTGTCTTTTGAACAAAACAACAACCTGCAGATTGGGAATTGTAATGATTCTAGTTAGGCAGCTAGTCCTTTAATTCTGGTTCATGACTGAATTATAAAAGCAACAAGGAGGAAGGTGGGAATGATCCCTCCATGCATCTAAAATATGACATGTCCATGTAAAACACAGACAAGGGTTATTTGAGACCTGAATCCACTGAGAAACAAAACTAACCTAGGATTCCCCCAGAAGAATGTCTGAAAGGAGTCGTCTAGATATTAAAGAATGTGGCTTCGGGAGATTGCATTTATGAGTTCCGTTTCTAGGTCTCACAGAGAGACAGTTTCTTGTTAGTAATGACATGTCAGGGGTTTGGCTGGAAGGGTGAGGTTGAAGATGGTTCTGTTGGTGTCACAGGTTTGTCTATGGCAGCACCTGAACCTGCTCCAGGCATTGTAGCTTCTAGTTATGTTTTAATGCTAGATTAGACATCATTTTAATCTTTTTAATCATCATTTAATCTGTTAGAATAATTGTATTTCTGAGCTCTACACAGAATGCAGGTAAGTCCTACACAGAAAGGACTTACAAGGCCCATTGGCAGAGGCAGGAAGGTCATTCAGGACAACCCCCTGCTGTGACGCACACATGCACTGTCTGGGTGCCTCCCACCTACCCATTACTGCTTTGTGACAGAAAGCAGCAGGAGAAGCCACATTTCCTGTTGAGGGAGAGGTGTCATTAAGTTGGGTCCCAGCAGTGACTTTCTTAATGATGACGAGCCAAACTAATTGTATTGATTTGTTTATCACTGGCTTAGGAGGCCCATCAAACAAATGGGCTGAGACTGTTTCCATATTCTTATCTGTAGAGTAAATGAGAAACAAATGACCCCTCCATATGTCTGCACCGGGAAGTCACTGCCCTCTAAGACTGGCTGATCTGTGGCTGCAAAGGGAGCTTTCTCCAGGTGGAAACCACTCTGTTTCTGTCGGCTAACAGTTCTTCATAGGAATAAAGGAATGGGCAAGTTTAGTATTCATTGTTTTAGTTCTCATTTATTTGGGGATGTGATTCATTTCTAAAATGTACAATTTGGATCATTGCCAACGGTGCCAGATGGTCTGCCTTCTTCAAGAGACCTGGCCGAGAGTGTTAATAGGCCTAATTTGAGATTCTCTGAGGAGTAGTCTCTGGAATGGTTGGAAATGAGGAGTGAATTCAAATAAAGGGCTCTACATTCTTGGCCAGAAGTGAGGCCCAACTGCAGGCTGTCTGTGTGGGGGAGCTGTTGATCTTGGGGAGCACTCCCAGCCTGTTAGTCCACAAACCAAAAAGAAAGGAGAGGCCTAGAAGAAGGTGTGAGAAGGGATGCAGGGAAGTGAGGGTTGGAAAGAGCTAATGGCAGTATAGTAGTCCTGTATTATCTGAAGGAGAAAAATCCAAAGTCAATACAAAGCTTAGGTCACTGCACAGTTGTCCTTCAATAGCCAGGGACTTTAGGATCCCTGTATAAACGCTGCAGATGTGCTGCTGTATAAAATTTGGATGTAGCCCTGCACGTCCTCTATACAGTGCAGATTGTCTCTACAATACAACATGCAATGGAACTGTTCAGGTATCATACTTAGGGCAAGGTGAGAAGTATCTGTTACATGTTCTGGAAGGATGCCTGCTGCAGATAGGAGGGAGACCACACAACAGTGGGTGGAGGGTTGGTCTGTGACTGTTCACCTTCGCTCGGGTCAAGGAACAAAATAAGGTTGGTCCTCAGAAGGGACATAGAATAGAGTTTTCAATCTGATCCAAGCAGAATATGGAAAAATAGTATATTCTCTAATGTGGTGGTTTCATTATGAACAGCTCTTGCCAACTGAGTGATACATATTAGAATTATAAATGGAATTATCAAGTGACTAATTCACATTTAATTAACCTAGTTACACATTCACATTTAAAAGTACGTAGTATGTAACACTATATAAACTATGAGAGGGGAGAACCTACAACCACCTCTTTATTAAATCAGCATAATCCTTAACAACAATGTAAACGTTTGTCCTTATGCCCACAGATGAGTGTAGTTCTCGCCCCTCATCAAGGAAACTGCTTGAAGATGGAGATTGTTACAGAAAACTACAGCCAGTCACATCGCTGAGTTGTGGAGCTCTGTTCAAATGGCTACATCTACAAAACTCTCCCACAGGCTCAGGGAACACTGTAGAGAAGGGGGTGGAAAAATTGTAAGAGCGCGAAGATTAGCAACTTTGCTGAGAGACTCTGTCTTCTAGTAATGTCAGAAGCTACACTCATAAAATCTCACCAATATGGCTGCTCAAAGGTGAGCTGAACACAACAATGACAATAGACAAGACAAAGTAGATGGAGGAAATCCACAAGGATTCAATCCCACAAAAAGCACTAAAGGCAACCAAGGAATGCTGAAAGCCAGAGAAATAGCCTTCCCCAGGGAAGAGCACACCAAATGCTTATTCAATACCAAATAGTCATCCTGAAAGCATATTATGAGTAGTATCATTCAAAGTAAGCAGGCTAAATTTATGAATGTTTATGAGTGTGTGTGTGTATGCATACCTGAATGCAATAACAATTAATGAAAAGAGAGGTCATGAATTTAAAGGGTATAGGAGAAGGCTTGGAGGGAGAAAAGGAAAGGAAAAATTATGTAGTTATATTATCCCAAAAAGAAAAGAAAAAAATTTTACAAAATGATACATCTCAAAAAATGTCTACATTTGGCCTTGAATCAGTATTCTTTAGACGGTTAGGGGAGCCTGAATGTGAGTCTGTCACACACTGGAGCTGCTTTCTGGGGTGTCAAACAGGTAGTCAAGGTCCACTGGACTTTCCTCTGTTCCTTGAGCTGCACCATTTGTGGGCCAACTTAGGGATGGTTTCACTAAAATGTTACCCAAAATTGCAAGGACCTTACTCTAGTTTAATTCTGTTGCTCGACAGTCACTTTCACAAAGGAAGTAACAAAAGATTAGAAGGGGTTTACTTGGCTTACAATTCCAAGTTACAGTCCCCTGGGAAGAATCAAGTCCTGGACTTAAGCAGTCAAGTGCAAAGGAGAGGAGTGTACCCCTGCTCCCTGCCTGGGCAAGCTTGCTTGTTCTCTGCTAGCCTTCTTTCTTGCACAGTTCAGGAGCCTCTGCTTAAGGAATGGTGCTGCCCACAGTGGACAGTGCCTCCCCACATCAGCTAACAATCAAGACAATCCCCCACTGATATGCCCTCAGGACCTTGATTGAAGAAATCCTTTTTCATGCTCTTTCTCTTCCCAGGTGATTCTAAATTGTGAAAAGTTGATGGTTAAAACTGGCCAGCACAAGCCCATTCCCATTTTCAAATAGGAAATTACTTGATTGTCAGTCATTCCTGAGTTGTGTGTCTGTCTGTGTGTGTGTGTGTGTGTGTGTGTGATTTCACACCAAAGCTACTCATTCTGTTGTGTACTAAGTGATCTTTGAGAGGCTTGTTTAGGTAATTATAAGCTTGAAACATTCTACTTCCTATTCTCAAGAGTAAAGGGTAATTTCTGATCAATTTTCCTGTTTTTTAATGAAAGTCATCAAGGACTCTAATAAGAATAGCAGAGCCTGTGTTGATTGAGACTTTTTCCCCCAGACTAATGTGTCTTTCCCAGACAGGAACATTTGTTCAAAAATAAGTAATGAAGAGTCTCCAGTACCCTATGTAACTTTGAAATGACCAAAGACAATTATCTTTCTTTTCCAAAGAAAACTTAAGGGAAGCAGCTCAGTCTTTTACTTAGACACTTATGGGAGGTATGTGGAAGTGGGAAAGGATGCAAGATATATTTTTAAGTAAGAGAACAGACTGTAGAATAGTACTTATGAAAACTCATTTTTACAGGATAAAAATGGTTCTATCAGTAACTATTACATACAAGTATGTGTGGCCCATATTCATAAGCCTGTTCTGGAAAAAGAAAGGGGTTGGGGAAGACCCTAAGAAGAGAAGGAGGAGGAGGAGGAGTGAAGAGGCAGAGGAGGAGGCATGTGTTTCTCTTTTCACGCTCTTTGAACATTGCAGTGAAATAGTAAATGAAAATTAGCCTGAAATGCTTTCCTCCTATTTCTTTTTTCCTCCTACACATGAGTTTTCATTTCAGAATTTGGTTGCTACTACCTTAACCCACTAACCTCCTTATGGGACAGTGAGAGCATGTTCAGCAGTTCTCAGTCCCCCTTGCCTGTGCTCTGGCACAGCCACTCACCTAAGTCCTGCCCTGCTCCGAAAGTGGTGTTCGCATCATGGATTCCCAGGTAAATGACTCAAAAGTCAAGAGAAACTCCTCATCTCAGGTGGTCATACACTTAAGTCTCACAAAAGCAAAGACTAGAAGGAAATGATTGGATTGAGCCAAACCAGGAAGCAGCTTGTGAAGAATGGCTAAAGAAAGCAATTTCCGTGAGGTGGGTCAAAGAAGGGAGAAGAGCAAACCCAATGGGCAAGATGGCCAGAATTGTCCCAAATACACATAGTTAAAAGCAGAGGGGCAGGAAGTTAGAGCCTCTGACATAAGCTTGCCTCTAAAGGAAGATGGAGAGCCAGGCTTCAGAAATCTCAGCATCAGGGCAGGCACAGGAGCGAACATGTGGTAAGCTTGTGACAGGAAGCTCTGGTCTCCCAGCATCCCTCAGCACTCAAACAATAGCACATTCTGTCATGGTCAAACACCTGGGTGGAGAGAGTCACTAGAGGTGATTCAGCTAGCCAGCCAGCTTCATGTGGTCCTTGCCTGTGCATCCTGGTGACTGTTCCTTCTTCTAAGAACATGTCACTGGACTGAATATTTACATTCCTCCACGAAGATATCCTTGGAAGATCCCTATCTTCATTACTTATGCAAAGACCTTTCTTCAATATGAGGTTTCATTCTGGGGCTTCATGTTATAATGGTCGGGGTGGGGGGTGATTGTTCAGCTAACTCTAGCACTGAGTATGCAACTGAGAGAAGAGAACAGACAGTCAGTGTAGCTAGGCTAATTGATGTCAAGGACATGTAGACCTACCCATAGCCTCTACATTATACATATATGTGAAAGTCCACTGCATTCTAAAGTATACAATTACTTAAGTACAGATCAAATATACATGTAGTATGTGGAGCCCAGTGCACATGGACACTTGAAGAACGTTCCTCTGGTGTTTCTACAGTGGTGATATGTGCCATCTGAGTCTTTTAAGTATGCGGTCTTAAAATGAAAAGAGCCTAATACTATTTTTGTGGCTCTGTCACCTGGCGGATTCTCTAACAGTGACATTTGGCTGTTGTTAGAATTACAGTACTTGTTGTTTGAGCTTTTAAAAAACTGCTGTGTAGTATTATCTGATAGTATTACTAGATGTTTGTTTGAAAGGATTAGAGACAGGGGTGTTCTGATACATGAAAGCTTTTTGGTAGAATTTTGCCCACTGTTGTGTCTTAAACAATCTCAGGTGTGATGATGTTGCTGATGCAGAGCCCCCCCCCCCCCCCCCCCCCCCCAGGACTGTATCAACATAGGAAACAGTGTACCAACCAAGGGACAAATGCACATCAGAACCCGAATGATCTACTGTGCTCAAACACTCTCAACTGTAAGAGTTTATTTGCTCAGAAGTGATGTACTAAATAGGATACCTGGGCATGGGATGGGTATTGGAAATCACAGGCATAAATGTCATATCATATTTAGACATTTAATCAAACTAGAGCTTGTCCTACATCTACTATTGATACACAGGAAGTGGCTGTTTTTCACTTTATAAATAGACACTTGTAGACCTTTGGTGAGGCTTAGATGGGCGAGGCTCAGTCTGATTTGAGATTTTTATTTTGGAAAAGGCAAGGACTTCCCTAAGTTTAGATGCAGAATTAGGTCTGTGTCCCTCCAGAGGCGGCCGCTACCCTTTGCTACTTAGTGATGCTAGGCACCATCTGCCTAGCTCTGGTTAACATCTTTTCCTGCTGATGTTTTTGAGGCAAGATCTCAAGTATCCCAAACTGTCCACAAACTCACTAGGTAGCCTGGGATGACCTTGAACTTCTGATCCCCCCATGTACACTTCTCTGCTGCTGGGATGACAGGCATGAACCACCTTGTCAGGTTTATGCAGTGCCAGGCATGGCAAGGAGTGCTGTGTGCTAGGCAAGCAGTCCACTACCTCCACTCCCAGTCTACTGTTTGTTTAAAGGGTCTGAAAACAGAGCTTGGGTGAGGGGTTTAAGCTAGACTATCATGAATTGTTCACTTTCTCTAATTTTCAAAGTCAAAACAATGTCAGAATGGGTCTGTGAAGCAGCAGGAGGCTGATGGGGAAGAAGCACTTGTTCATGTAGTGCTGAGCATGGTGGGTTTGGCTGTTGATTCTGGTCAGTATTTGATGTCATCACCTCCTTACTTAACAGCAGTAGGAAAGTGAAATGTGTTCAGCTCCTAGCTGGAGACATAATCAATATTTTTTAACTTTAAAAAATTAAAATATAACTACATCATTACCCCCTTCCCTTTCCACCTCACCATACCCATTCATCTCAAATACCCACCCTTTTCTCCCTCTTGAACTCATGGCCTCTTTTTAATTTTTATTGTTAAACACACACACACACACACACACACACACACACACACACACACACACACAAAAAAAAAAACCCTAAGTAAATATAAATACAACCTGCTCAGTCCATTTACAATATGGCTGCCTGAATAAGGCCTGAACAATTATAACACCAATAGACAGGCTAACATGGAAGGGAACCTCACAAGGCCCCAGCCCTAGACAAAAAACTTCAGGCAACTAAAGAACTGTGAGAGTGAGGAAAGTAATCTTCTACAGGGATGAGCCCTCTAATTGGTTGTCTAATACCAAGCTGTGAACTCTGAAATCATATCCATACAAGCCACACTACAGAGAACCATTAATTAATAAAGGGCAACCTGTGAATGTACGCTTTGCTTGACAGCATATGCTGACTGAGTGCAGGATGTGGCTAGGGCCCTTTGAATGGTGCTTGTGAGACCGTGGATAGCTGTGTCCCTCAGCAGCCTTACCATCATAACCTTGGGGCTCCTGAAACTCTCTTAGCTACTCCAGTGACATGTGATGGAGGCCCAAGAGTGGTAGTGACACTGGACTGAGGACTTTTGTCCTAGGAAGAAGCATCTGGTCCCTTCACAGACATCCTGGCCCAAACCTTCTGACTCTTTAATACCCACTCCCATCTTTTAGAGAACCACTCAAGTAAATTTGCATTACCGTGGGGCTTCCCTGGGCTCAGTGTGCCCATCTTCTCAATCATCTTTGACACAGTTGTCAGTAAAACATGCCCTGAGTTGTGTGGCACATGTCTGTCACTCCCAATCCATTCCTTATTACTGAGCAACTGTTGTATCTGACTCTGTATTGGGAAACAGATCTAGGGTGTGTAAGTATACTCTCCTTCTTACAGGACATGAATAGCTCAAGAGAATGCCAGTGCCTTCCTATAAAGATTGTGGGAGTGCACACTTTTAGTCCTAGACCAGGGAGATGGAGGCAGATTGTTCTCTGTGAATTTGAGGACAGTTTGATCTACATAGCAAGTTCCAGGCCAGCCAAGGTTATATAGTGAGGCTCTCTCTCAAAATAAATAACAAGAGATTAATACTGAGGATTGCATGCCTCAGTGAGGCATCTTAGTGAGTAGACAAGGCTGTAGGCAATCTGTCTAAGGAGGCTTGGATCAGATGACAATAATTAGATCATGTTGTAAAGGCAATTGGCTGTAACCTCTCCCTGTAGGACAGACCATGGAGAAATTACTAGAAGTCAGCACAAGTAGATATGAATGTTGGCACAGTGGAGTAAGCCTTGGAGCATGACTGAAAGGGAACAGAAATAAATATTTAAGGTGAACGTTTCTAGGGAAATAAAGAAAAATGACTTACAGTTAGGCTCCAACAGGCATTTCCAGGAAGGAGCAAATGAAATCAAGCAAATGCCACTTTTGTTACTTCACAGAATAACAAACTGTAAGATTCTGACCACAGCAGGACTGTGTCTCAGGGTCTGCCGCTTGTTCTGACCTTGTCCATTCTAGGGAAGAGGAAGGTGAGGCTAGTGGTGCAGGGTGCTTGGAGGCAGCAACACATGGTGGTTACAGGTGGTCATATAGGCTGGTACCCTGTCCAGGTAGGTGGGTAACCAGATAGAGGTGCTGCGAAGCAGTAACACAGATGGGTAACTAGGGATTATTAGATGTAGTAGCAGAGAAGGTTGACCACCTGGGAGAGTAATCACCAGGTAGGGTAAACAATGAAGCAGCTCCGATAGTGAGCTTTGTGTAAACAGAAGACAGTCATTCCTTCTACCTCTTTTTTTTTTTTTTGGTAAATCTACATTTATTTTTATTTTTTTTTAATTGTCCCAGAAACGTTTATTTGGCTGCATTAAATAAGCATAACACATTAGGACCTCCCATTAAAATAAACTGAATTTTGATTAAATACACACCATAAGCTGTGATATCCACTATACTCTTCAAGTGAAAGGCACCATTTCTTCAAGTTACATCTCAATCTTAAGCGCAGTGTCTTCATTAAGTATGATCTAGCTCACACTTCTGTGTGTACAAGCCAGTGGCTCATATCATGTTCAGGGCTGGAGAATCATCATTCGAAAAACACTCTAGCATTCATATCACTCCACAACAAAATTATACATCCCTGGGCACCATAGTGCCCTCTAGACCTAGGCAGCCATTAAACCTGTTTCTGTTTCTAGAGATTTACTCAGAGGTAGAGTAACTGGTCCTTTTTAATACATTCTTTCAGTTAACACAATGGTTTCGAGGCTCAGCTGCATTGTAACATCTACCAGTGACCACTTATTTTTGTGACAAGACTTGGAGGGATTTGCCCAGCACAGTGGATATGTAAGAACAGGAAAACTTCAATAATCAAATCTCTGTGGTCAGAACAGCCTTGAGGGTATCCGAACAACACTGAAAGCTGCATGTAACATATACCTGTCATTTCAGCACTTTAGGTGGAAGCAGGAAATTTTGAATTCGGGGCCAACTGGACTATGTAGTGAATTCTAAGGCAGTCACAGCTACAGTGAAGGACTCTTAAAAAAACAAGACACAGGAAGAAATGCTACCTTGCATTTTTGTATCCTGTTTGAAGCTTCCATCTATGTCTAATGGAACATGACCTCCAGAAGCCTGTCCCTGGATCTCGCTGTTATTGAGGAACCATCTAGAAAAGACTCTAGTAAGAAGGAGGAGGAGGGAGGGAGGAAGGAAGGAAGGAGGGAGGGAGAGAGAGAGAGAGAGAGACTCAACAGCAAGCACCAGCCAGAGCCAGAGCCCAGTGGGGCCTCAGATTGCTTGGTGAATGTCAGGTAACACATATGTCACGATCTCCCTTCATCCCCACATTTCATGTTCTAAGAGCTTACACCTTTGGAGACACTGTTGCTATGATATTATGAACATCTATAGTAGATCTCTGAGATGCTGGGCATTTCTCATTTAAGAAGCAATAAGAAAGTAGTTTTTGTCACATGAAAATCTATGTAAATTGCCAGGATAACCAGATGGTGAGTTTGGACTGTCAATGTAGTGAGGACAATATATATTTAGAATGGATACCTTAACTAGGACAAAATCTTCTAGATCTAGGATGCTTCTAATATAGGAGTCTCAGAGTTGAACAGCTTTCCATCTTTAAACTCAGTTGAGAAGTGGGAATGAAATTGTTTTTAGTGGAAAAAAACCAACAGTTGTTTAATTTTTGATATGAAGTGAATAGATTTGAAATCTAATATCTAAGAAAATGCCTTTTGGGGCTGGAGAGATGGCTCAGCTGTTAAAGGCTAGGCTCACAACCAAAAATATAAGAAAATGCCTTTATTCCTTGATGCAGATAAAGCAAAAGAATAGGCCAACAGAAGGGTGCACGGGAGAAAGACCAGGTTTTCAGTCAGCAAATCTGCTATCCAGTTTGCACCCAAAGACTGTTTGCAAGAACTCAGAGACTGGCCTGGACTGATGTTTGCATTAGAAACAGACAGAGATGGGGCTGCGAAGATGGCTGTGGGGTTAAGAGTGCTTTCCTGCTCTCCCAGAGGATCCACGTTTGGTCACCAGCATTCACATTAGGCAATTCACTATTGCCTTTAACTCAGCCCCACAGTATCCAACACCCCCAGTGTCGTCACAGACACCCTCAGATTTGGCATACAGTCACACAGACACACACAAGTCTTCAAAAAGGTAAGGTAGGCAGAGGAGTCTAGTACTAGAGTTACTTGGTTATATTCTAGTAATTTCTTAGAAGATGTAAGAACCATACTGATAGATGTCAGGATGCTTCTTGAGGCATTAGATTCATGAAAGGGTACCTCAGTCTGGTCTGGGGCATTTGGCTTGGGGAAGTGTCAGTTTTCCCTTGCTGCTTTAAGTGACAGCAAATGGTGCTTAAGAATGACAGGATTTACCCTCTAACAGCTCTCAAGTAAGATGTCCAAGACGGGGTGGCAGGGCTGGATACCTCCTTTTCATGCTAAGGGGGAATCTGTCTCTTTTCCTTTCACCGGAACAATAGTTTTTTTCTTTCCTTTGCTCATGCCCTACTTCACTGACCCAGAAGTAGACTCTGCTTCTGCCTTCCTGGCTCCTTTTTGATTTTTCTCTTCCCCCACTCCAGCTTCTCTTTTACAGACTTGTGTTCTGAATAACCCAGTCTACTCTCTCTAAGTCAAAACCCTTAATTTAGTTATAAGTGTAAAAATAATTTTAGCCATGGAAGGGAACATATTTCCAGGCTTTATCATTACTCTGGGGACATCTTGGGGCATCATCCTGTCTTCCTTGGTCCTTCAGAGACGAGTTTGGACATTTAGTAGGGATGCCTTTCGAGGGCTGGAACAACCTACACAGAGTATCATTAAGTTGTAGACTTTACTTAGATGTCTGATGATGCTGATGCCAAATTCAAAGGCTGGTGCAACATGAGCTTTCCATGTTGTAGGCAGGCATCTCCATGTAAATATGAAGAACACAATTTAATCCACAGAGCACTGATCCTTTGGACAGGAACCTTAAAACGGTTACTCACACTGATTTTGATTTCTTTACATTTTAAAAGCATGGCCATGAACCAAAAATAGTGTGTGTAAAATACTGTATGCTTTAGACCGCACTTGAAACAAAAATATCCTCAGGCCTCTGTGCCAGGTGGTGTAGGGTATGCCGGAAGGAGAATACAAATCAGATGCAAACTCTACAGTCTAGAAGCCCACAGCCAGAGACTGCACCATGCTCTCCGGATGTGATGATAGGAGCTGTGATTGAGCTGAGAGCCCAAGGGCAGGGGGACTGGGTTGGAGTGAAGCTAGAAAAAAAAAAGGAAGTAGAAAGGTGGAGAGAGAGGCTGCATGGCAAGCCCAACAATAACAATGGCTACATGGTGTTTCCTATGTGCTACCCATGGTCAAGGACCTTCATCTGTGATAACCCAGGGGCCGTAGTTAATCTCCTCACCCATGTGACTAAGTGACCAGATAAGAATCAGCTCAAGAGTGGAAGCACTTATTGGGGCTCTCAGTCCTTTGTAGTCCTGGAGGCAGGAGTGTGAGGCAGCTGTTCACACTGTGTCCACAGTCAGGAAGCAGAGATGAGTGCTGGTGTCAGCCACTATGTGGTTAGTGCCCAACCAGCCCATGGGTCAGTGCTGTCCACATTTGGGGCAGGTCTTCCCTCACTAAACCTTTCTGGAAACATCCTCATTGACCCAGAGGTGCGTATTTACAGGGGCTCTAAATCAAGGCGAGTTGAAAAATGAAGATTAAGCAACACATTCCACAATCTTCCCCTCCCACAGCTGGTAAATGGCCATCCTAGAGAAGGTTTCTCAGATGTGTTTCCACTTGCCCTGTCCAATGTTGCTCCTGTGGCTCAGGGAACCAGGGTCTTTTCAGCTCTTAGTCCTCTTGTCTTATCTCTTGTATCTTCCCAGAATGACTCATCTGCAAAATAAACCTAGCTCTGCAACTTACCAAATCTTATCCAGAATAGGGCCTGCAATCCTAACTCTTCTTCCCTGGACCTTTCCAGCCAATCTCTTTCCATGAGCTTTAACCCCTTACAATCCAGAAAAAAATGGGCTTTGCCTCCTTGCAGACACCCTACCCAGCTACCTGTCCTCCACTTTTGACCTTCCCTTCTAGCCAAAGCCCGCTGCTGTTCTCACTCGTGGTGGTGTGTGTCCCTTCACCCTCTCGTCTTTCCAGGAAGTTGGCTGTTGATTCCCCAAGCAAGGATGTGGAAATTTTGTCTAGTTTCAGCCTTTGCACAGGACCGGGCACAAAAAGCCAAACAGCCAGTGTTTGCTACATTTGACCTAAGTAAACAAGAAGCTGTCACTTGTAGTGTGACTGCCTTTGTGCCATTTGAGTGGCAGTACAAACACGTGTGACTCGAGGACACTTGAAAGTGCAGAGAGAGCGACACATCAAAGCCTCTTGAATATCCAAATCAATAGGCTGCTCCAATTGGGGATGTGAATAAATGATTTCAGATGGGTTGAATTTTCCTCTCAAAGTTAAGTGCTAGAATAAAATGAATTATTAGGTGACATGTACAAGATAATGGTTCTCCTGACTTTTGTAGATTGCTTTTCCTTCCTTCTCAGCTCTCTGCACTGCATGGCATAGAAGTCCAGCTCCTCTTCCTCTGTGCTCCTGTAGAATAACTTCTCCTTCAAATGCTTGTCTTACACGGGAAACCCATATTGAGCTATTTGTGGGGGACTGTACTGAAGAGTGGGATAAAGCATGTGGAAGTCCCTCTGGGCCCTCTGCTGGCTCCCCTCTGTGCACAGGCAGCCCCTCGCAGTGGCCAGACTGACACTTACATGTGGTATTTTCAGTTTCCTATACTCTGACGATTGAGTTACTTTAAAGTACTACTTAGCAGGAGTCGGGAAGATGGATCAGTGAGTGACATAACTTGCTGTGCTAGTGTGAAGACAGGAGTTCAGATCTCCAGAACCCACATAAATGTTGAGTGGGTGAAGCGGCCACCCTGCAATCCCTGTCCATGGGAGACATAAACAGGAGATCCCGGAATCCAGCTAGCCAGCTAGACCAGCCAAATCAGTGAGCTCTTCGTTCAAGTGAGAGACCCTGCCTCAATGTATAAAGTGGAGAGCAATCAAGGACAACTTCTGATGTCAACCTCTGGCCTCCAATATGCACACGCATGTGTGCACACCCATATACACACATCTGCATACATGCACACACATATGAACCACACATATACAAGAGCAGCATAATATATACTTATACTTAACAATAAGTCTTGGGGATTATATGTAGATGAATATGCTACATGCTCAGATATACATATGTGTGCATATGTGTGTGTGTTTATGTACTGATGCATGCACATATTCACATGTTCTTGTTTTTTGCTTTAAATGATTATGTGGTTTTTCTTTCTGTTTTTACTTAAACCATTTGAAATAGTTTTTTAAAACTAGCAACTGAAAAAAAAAAAGAGACTCCTTCTACACTTTTTGCTGTTGCTGAATAGGTGTGCCTTCTGTATAAATGCAAGACTTTTGATGGAAGAACTTCTAGAACTGCCATTTTCATTTTGGTTTTTAGAAGTATGTGCACTTTGTATTTTGATAGCTACTAGCTGACAGATTTCTAAAAAGGGATACTTGAATGGCATCTAATCTATTTCTTGCTCCCCTTTTTGCATATTCAAAATTTTATGAATCTTTTTCATATTCTTAATCTAATGAATAAAATTTATCATAATTTTAATTTTTATTCTCCTATACTAATGAATTGACAGATGTTCCCTATATGTTTAAACCCATATATTTTTCTGTGAATGGTTCAGGTTTGTGAGTGGGTGAATGTGTGTGTGAGTGAGGGTATGTGAGTGCATATGTGTGTGAGCTTAAATGTATGTGTGAATGTGTGTGAGACTGAGTTTAAATGTACAGGTAAGTGAGGAGAGAGAGAGAGAGAGAGAGAGAGAGAGAGAGAGAGAGAGAGAGAGAAGGTCAGAAATCAACTTCGGGTATGCTCCCCAAGTGCTGCTCACCTTGACTTTTGAGACAGGGTCTCATTTATGCTAGACTTGCTGACCAGAAACCCTCGGGGAGTTTGGCTGCTGTAGTTTATTTGATTTTTTTGTGTGTGTGTGTGTGGGGGGGGATCTTATGGAGGGCTTTGGCCATGATAGGCATACTCCCTTGAAATTGAGTGCCCTCCCATTTGTTTAGGCTATAACTAGAACATCTTTAGATTTTTTTCAATAACACAGGTATTAAGCCTTTATATATTCTATATGCTATAGTTATTCCCTCCCAGTTATATCCTAACTTTTTATCAAATATAAAATTTCCAGCATAGAAATTTTAAACATGTGTATCATAAGAACTTTCTGGCCTTTAAATAAAACATCTTTTATCATTTCATTTTTAAAATTTAAATTTAGGTCTGGTAAGGTAGATCCTAGAGATTCTTACACATTATATTGTTTGATAGGTTCTAAAAACTGTCTTTTAATTGAGCAATAATGGTAGGATTTTTACTGGTACTCTATTACTATGATAACTTTATTTAAGCTATAGGCCCCCATCCTAAGAACATCGTAGATTGGTCCACTTACTCAAGCTTGCTTTTATGTGTTCTAGTAAAACTTCATCATATTCTTCAGCTGTATTGTACACATGTGTCGCGTCCCCCCTTGTCCAGCAAGGAATGACGCAACTCACAAAAGCTCTTCTCCTGCAGTTTATTCAGGTCCCTTGAAAACAGTCTTCCGAATGCCCGGGCAGACCCAACCCACAGGCTAAATACTAAATGAACAGCCAATCAAGTAAAGCCACGTAGTGCTATCTTAGAGGCCCACATATGCGGAAGCAAGCCAGATCAGCAGTCTTAGCCAAATATGGACTTGTTTACCACCGAGAGCGCTCACCGTCGGGCTGGTGGAAGGCGGAGACCAGCGCCATCTTTAAGGCGCGGCACGTCGCAGCTCTCTACAGTTCCTCCTTTTTTTTTTTTTTTTTTTTCTAAAGTTGGTAGAAGTCCCTGGAAAGGTTTCGTAATCCCCCTATCTGGGGATCTCACGGTGGACCTGAGCCTGTAGGAGGGCGGTGCTCAAACTCTTACCCGTCTCTGGGTCAGCCTCCCCACTCGGGACTGCCCTGTCTTAGGTGGCCGAGACTTACCCGTCAACTCCGTCACTGACTTACCAGACCCTAATATCCGTGGAACGAATACCTCAGTGGGCAGGGACTATGCTTAGTGAAGATTTATTTCACGGCAGCAAGCCATGCCTGAGGGGACTGGCCCGCCTCAATGGCGACAAGGGCTTGTATAATCATGGCTGCGTTACGCTTTTGTGTGGCTCTCATTTTGTAGATGCACCATAGGCAAACCAGAGAGGCTAGCATCATTAGTATTGCCAAAGAGCCTACACCCGCCCACTCCTTAAGATGATCCATAGCCGTCTGTATCCAAGAAGTCAAGCCAGTAGCCAGGCTCAGATCCACCCGAGTGGAGTTGATGTGGATGATTGTCGCTCTCAGCTCTCTCATCAAATTGTCAAATTCAGTCGACCAATCCTGTAAGAGGAACTTTGACAATTGTCTGGACAAATTAGCAGCTTTTGTATAATTTTGATACTGCACGGAAGTAACACACAAACCTTGCATTTTCCACTCACACCCCAATTGTGCTAGTTGCCAAAGAGAATCAATCTGTTCTTGTATTAAATCTATACGTTGATTAACTATCATAAGACTTCCTTTGAGATGAGAATTCATAGAGGTCTGAGTATCCAATGCCTGTGCCACAGTGGCTGAGATGTTATTCAGGGCATTGGCAGTCTGTATAGAACTAGACAAGGCGATAGCTGAGGCAGTAGCTCCCACAGCAACAACAGTGATAGCAGTAACAATAGCTGCAGTGATGCCAAAATCTCTTTTAAATCTGAATAGCATCATGGTATTAGGAGCCTCTACAGGAACTGGTACATATCGAGGCATTCTAGTCACCACAGCCACAGAAAAGGCTGTGGCATTCCAGCATAGGGCATAAAAACATGTGCCTGGAGTGCATACTAACTTTTCTTCACCTAAGGATGCACTCCCATTACTTACAATCCACAGAAAAGGAGGCCAGAGACATACTGGCGAAGCTAAAAAAGTCTTGTTGCGGTAAGAATGAAACAAAGAATTCCAAGTACCAGAGCCACTACCGCTAGAGAAATCCAATCTGGTAGCAGACCTTAGAGAAAAATTACCTCTTTGATAAATTCCTCCCCCAAGCATAATGACAGGTCCCAAGTCCATGCAACTTCCATTTACTCCACACAAAAGCCACAAATCAAAGGATTGGTGGCAGTCTGCTGAGGATCCCTAGTAGATATGTCAAGCATTCCTGTACAAGACTTATTCACTACATTACTAATCATGGGGCTAAAGGAAAAATAATCTTGTTGAACCCAAACTGCTCTGCGCTCCTGACATCCAGTCCAGGGAAAAGGTCCTTCCTCTCCTGTGGATCCTCTACAAAAAAGTGCCCAGCGTGGCTGTCTGGGGGGGTTCCGGTCAGAGACTCGTGTGGGCCACCATCCTTCAAGGCGAGAACCATTGTCTGAAAACAAACCACCACTCCTACCCCCAAACCTCAATTGTGGTAAAAAATCTGCTGACTGCTGAGACAATTTAATGCATTTTGTATCATCTGACCTATTGAAGCTCATTAAAAAGCACAAACTACCCTTCAAGCTGACATTTCTATTACCCTCTATAGGACTTCTCTGATCATCAAAGGGAAGGTAGGGTAAGCCTAAGCTTCTATTACTGCTAAATAAGCGTGGAAACACAGTTGCATCATGTCTGACCGGCATCGGCTTTGGGAATATCGACAGAATCCCCCATCTCGGCTCGGTCATTCCTGACATACTCACTGCTACTAACACCAGGATCCTTAGGAAAGTCTTCATGACGAATCTTCTTCACAAGGCGTTCAGGCACCCACACTGGATCTTGTTGATCCTGAGGAAAAACACAAACAGACCCTCTCGCCCATGTTAGCACGGGGTCAGGCCCCCGCCAAGAGCCTGTCAGAATGTCCTTCCATTTCACCATGCTTTTAGGCAGACCATGGGAATCCTGATGTCTGTCCGCTGCTGAGCGGCCTTGAGCATCCAAATTGAAAAAATTTAAAGTAAATAAGGCTAAAGACATTCTCTCCTTAGGGGTACGGCCTTGGCCTATTCCCCCTTTTTGTTTTTGCAAGCATTCTTTCAAGGTGCGATGAGCACGCTCCACAATTCCCTGTCCTTGAGGATTGTATGGTAATCCGTGATTAAGCTGTACCTCCATTTGATTACAGAAGGAGACAAAGGACTGAGCCGTATAGGCTGGTCCATTGTCCGTTTTTAGCTGCTGTGGTTTTCCCCATGAAGCCCAGGCTTCTAAGCAATGTCCTATGACATTGCGAGCCTTTTCTCCACTCATAGGTGTAGCATGTATGATACCTGAGCAGGTATCCACAGATACATGAATATATTTTAAAGTTCCAAACTCTGAAATGTGAGTAACATCCATTTGCCAGATTTTGAGTGGCATCAACCCTCTAGGGTTCACTCACATACTGGGAGGATGATGATGAATCACACACTGAGGACAGTCCAAAACTACTTGTCTAGCATCTGCTCTAGACAAATGGAATTTCTGCTGTAGAGTTTTTGCATTTACATGAAATAATTGGTGAAACTGTCTGGCTTGGTCCAGGAATGAGCTCCAAAAAATGCATTCCATCCTGGTCCATTGATCAACTTTATCATTACCTTCACTTAATGGTCCAGGTAATCCTGTATGTGCTCTGATATGTTGAATATAAAAACACCTTTTTCTCTGCCAGATTAAAACTTGTAACTCTTGTAATAAGGCACATACTGTACTACTATTCTTAATAGGACCTGCTAATTCTAATACTTTCACTGCGTTGACCACATAGACTGAATCTGAAATCAAATTGAATGCAAATTGACATCTTTTAAACACCTCCATTACTATTTTCAATTCTACTATTTGAGGGGAGCCCGGTTGAAATTGACATAACACGGGCTCTTGTTTTTCTATCAAATAGGCTCCACAGCCTGTCTTTGAGCCGTCAGTAAACACATTTGGTGACCCTCGAAGTGGTACTGCTGAAGTAACCTTAGGGAATATCACTGGGTGCTCCTTAAAAAATAATAGTAATGGATGTTTAGGATAATGGTTATCAATCACTCCTTCAAAGCTACATTGTAATATTGCCCAGTCATCTACAGTGCCACACAAAATTTTAATTTGATAACTGGAATAAGGCACTATTATACTGGCAGGAGCAACTCCAAAAGACTGCAAGCATTGTTGGATACCATTCAAGGCTAAAGCAGCAAGTGCAGTGGGATAATGTTCTATTCTGTTCTTACTTGTGTCCACATCCCCGGGCAGAAAGATCTCCCTACTTTCAGTGACTGAACTGGCTGCTCTGTCTGAGTGGCTTCTGGATATGGGGGAGGAGTTGAAGGTGCCATGGCAACGGCCTTGTTTACACCAGCTGCCGCCAGCGTGGCTGAAGGCACTGTAGCAATGACTCCACCCACTCCGACTGCCACTGACGTGTCAGGCGCCATGGCAACAGCTCCACCCATACCGACTGCAGCAGCAACTCCTCCCACACTGACTGCTGCCTGCGTGTCCTTCTCTTTTACTTTTTTCTTTTCCTTTTTTCTTATAACAGTCCTCTCCAACTGTTCTAGTAGAGCGTGTAGCTCTCCTTCAGAATCTGTGCTCTCTGAGTCCTCAAAATCTCTAAAATCTCTAAAATCTGTAAGATCGGGATAGAGAGGAACTTTCTTTTTGCCTCCCTTTTCACTGTCTGCCTGCTCAAATCTTTCGCCTTTGTCACTGTCTACTTGCTCAAATCTTTCCCCTTGCAGCAGTTCCAAGGCTGATTCTCCCTCTTTGATTGCATTACAACACCTCTGGTCTTCTAAACAACTCCTCACCATTTTCCAAATCGGTCTTACTCCATGCTTCAGAGTCCCTTGCTCCCAAGCAAAATCCAAGTCCCTGCCCAATCTGTCCCAGCAGGATACTGTAAGATTCCCAGACACCGCAAACCATGGAGCCACAGAATCACATTCATTTAAAAATCTTTCTAGGGTAGACTTCTTAATCTTCAATTTCCTAGCTAAAAGTAGCTCCTGAAGAGCCAGAAAAATTGGGTGTGACTCAGACAACCCCATGTTTAAAAATTTACTTTCAGTTTGCAGTTTCCCCACGAAACTGTATCTTTTGTTCGCTATCTCTGCGAAACTTCACCGTACGTTCACTATCTCCGCGAAACTTCACCGTACGTTTGCTATCTCCGCGAAACTTTACCTTGTGTTCGCTATCTCCGTGAAACCTTATTGTCCTGATTTATCCCAGGAACTTACCAACGCGTTGCCCCTGACTGCAGGAGTTCTGAGTCTTTTCTGGGTCCCCGTACGGGCCACCACTTGTCGTGTCCCCCCTTGTCCAGCAAGGAATGACGCAACTCACAAAAGCTCTTCTCCTGCAGTTTATTCAGGTCCCTTGAAAACAGTCTTCCGAATGCCCGGGCAGACCCAACCCACAGGCTAAATACTAAATAAACAGCCAATCAAGTAAAGCCACGTAGTGCTATCTTAGAGGCCCACGTATGCGGAAGCAAGCCAGATCAGCAGTCTTAGCCAAATATGGACTTGTTTACCACCGAGAGCGCTCACCGTCGGGCTGGTGGAAGGCGGAGACCAGCGCCATCTTTAAGGCGCGGCACGTCGCAGCTCTCTACACACATGTTTGGTAGTTTTATCTGTGTGCTTTATAGCTCTGTTATTATAGTGAATATGATGGTTTAAGCATGCTTCATTGTTTCATTTTTGTCATGTAGAAAAGTATTTTTATTTGATTTTAGACTTGTTATTTTATGAACTATATTCTTGGAAGGAGCCCCTTTTACTGTGATTTATCAGAATATATTTTAAGATTCACTTAAAGAACAACACACACTGGGAGCCACACCTTTAAAAAAGAGACTTCTAACATACAATATAGTAAGTCGAGACTTATTAAGATGACTTTTTAATTTACAATTGATGTTTTCTTTTTGTTATTTATTTTTTGGGGAAGAGGGCATAGATTCTTTTTTTTTCTTTTCACCATTGGTTAGAGAATATAGATTTTGGTTATGTATTAAATTATATGTAATTCTTTTGGAGATTTCTTTTCAGTTTTATAAGTATTCTTTGGATTTTATAAATAAGTAAATTATTTTAGTATCATATACTTTTAAATATTAGATGATAGATACTACTATCTAATATCTGCAGGTGTCAGTCAGGGAAATGAACTGCAAAGAGATGAGAATGAAAACTTGCTTCAGACTTCATCAACCTGGATCAAGATTTCTAAAGAATCTGATGCCAGGTGATTCATTGCCAGTGTGTTGAAAACACGGTGCAAGTTGGAAAAAAAGTTCCCTTTTTTCCTCAGGTATAATACAATCCCTGATGCACAAGAAACTGTAATTACAACTGGACTCAGGGTACATGCCATTGCCTGCAAGAAGATGGGCTTTAGAGATAGGCTACCTGTGCTAGCTGAAGGGCCTAGGGAAGGCTCTGGTCCAGTCTTGGTCATACAGACAGCACAGAGGTCATTTGGGCTATTAGGCACCTCTAGACCTGGCTGTGGGGGCTTGAGGAAGCCTCTGGCTGTAAGGGACATTTAGATTACTAGTCACCTCTAGTTGTACGAGCTTGATATGGCCTGGCCCGACACATAATGCAGATCACCAGGCTGTTAACCATTTCCAATTCTCAGCTTTCTGGGTGGAAGAACAGATTTTTCATCTTTCCAGTTGGAAAGACAATCCTGTGTCCTTAACAGTCCTGGATTTCCTGGAGATCTGTGGGCACAAGGACCTTTGTGCTGTGCTTCCATCCTATTAATGCTTCTGACATTTTTAGTGTATTAATTTTGAAAGCAGTCTAGATATGGTGTCCAGATATACTTGTGAATTTGTAATGTTTTTATAAAACTGCAACAGACTTATTTTATTTTGGATGCATGCTGCAAAGTATGGATACTTTTCATACTCTAGATTTTATATCCTGGGATCCAACCAATCTTGGATGAAATATATTTGAGAAATGATTGTATCTGTTTTGAACCTGTGTATAAAATTTTCTTATCATAATCCCTAAAATATTCAGTATGTAATCATTTCATAGTCTCTACCCTGCATTAGATGTTATATGTTATCTATAAATTATTTATAGTATGTGAGAGAAATTGTATGCATTATATACAAACTGTCATTTTATATCAGGTATTTGAATATCCTCCGATTCCAACTTCCATAAAACTTTCTGCAATAAATTCACTGTAAATGCAGAGGGATAGCTGTATGTATGTTGTATTATTTTCATCTTAAAGTCAGCTGCATTTATGATTAGTTGGATGAGTCTTGACTTAACACTAAGTCACCATTGCTCTGTGACATTGCAATATGGCTTTGCCCTTAGTGAAGAACACAAATGTGAGCCTGTCTCCTGTGCTCTGTGGCTTCTATCCTAAATGTACTATTTTGTTTAATTCACATCATAATGATGAAATAATTAGTCTCATTCTAATTTTTCTATTTTTGTAAATTGTTACTTTCAGTGGGTTTCCTTTAATTCCTCATTCCTTCTTTGGTAATACCTTCTATTTTTCCTTGTAGTGTGTGTTCAAACACAATTTTTAGCCCTATTTTGAAATTAAATACCATTTTCTACTGTTATTATGAACTAGACCCTACACATTTTTTCAGCCTCATGCCCCTCCCACCTCCTTGGCTCTTCCTATGTTTTGTTGAAATGATCGGCAAGTATGGTCTTTGTTTTGATTTTTTCGATTTTATGGTTTTTAAAGACTTACTGTATTTGTGTACAGGTGAATGCAGGTGCGTGTGGATGCTAGAGTCCCAGGAGGCTGTGAGCCTCTGGGTGTGAGGGAGCGCTGGGAACCAAACTCAGGTCTTCTTCAAGGGAGGCATTGCTCTTCACTGCGAAGCCTTCTCCACAGTCCCTAGTTTTAGTTGGTTTTGTTTTTTGAGAGACTTCAAGTCTCTTTTTGATCCCCCAGTTCATCCTTACATTTATAACAGAATGTTCAATTTTTATAGCATCTTTTATTTCCGAGAATTCTTCTCTTTTAACATCTGCGATGGGGGCCAGTTGCTTTTATCATGGATATTTATGAAATTTTAAAAAATGTATAAATATTCATGTACACAGTCTCTCTCTCTCTCTCTCTCTCACACACACACACACACACACACACACACACACACACACACACGCACGCCTTCCAATTCCTCCTGTCAGCTTGTGTTTCATCTCCAGTTTTGTTGAGTAGTTGCCTATTCTCATTATGTGATTCCCTCAGATGTTCAGCAACTCATAGCATTCCCTGATATTTGTCTTTGAGGATCTTGATTGAAAAGTATTGATAGTAGCATCTTACTTACTCCACACAGTGAGAATCCTTATGGAACTAGCAGTAAACAAACTCTCCCATAGCAAGAGCCTTTCTCCATGGATGAGGCAGAGGAAGAGAGGCAAAAGCCTCGAACCTACCTTCTGAGGAGAGTTCACAGTCTCACATCTGGGTGCTGAAGATCTGTGGGGGTTTGTGGACCATGCCTTCCCTGTTTGCCATGCAGCGAGGGGTAGGCTTGTGGACCATGCCTCCATGGGACCTGGTGAACCAGGTGAGATGTAGCAAATCCAGACTTCGCAACCCTCAAAACTGAGGGCGGCAGGCGTGGGAAACAGCTCTCTCCCAGTTTCCACCATCCCTGGGGGCATGTAAACGACCTGAGGTTTGGTTACAGGCAAAAGACCACATAAGCAAGCGCCTTGCTACTTCTCTCCATGTAAACAGAGCGTTAGAATCAGACAAATCATGTGCCCACTCCCCCCAAATCCCCTACTGCCTACAAACTGTATATTCTTCCATGATTCACTAAATAAAAGTCATCACCTCTTTCACCAAAGAGGCCTGGGGCTGTCTTTTACTTTGGAGAATCATGTACCGCCCAATGCCTGCTCTGGTAAACCATCGCTGCCAGCTGTTGCCATCACCAGCTGCCGAGCAGCCGTGTTCAAATCCCAAGCCTTGGTACACAGTGGACCCTGCAACAGCCACAGCAGACCCCGCCTCCGCCTTCACACCGCCGCTGTTTGAGCTAGGACAAACTTCAGCCTCGGCGCAGTGGCTTCCAGAATCTGCCACCACAGCTGCCACCGACCAGCTGCTGCCACCGACCTGCCACTGCCACCTTTCAAGCCAAAATGGACTTTTACCATCTTCCCCCATTTTGGGGTTTCATCTGTTTGTTTGTTTGTTTTTTTAACAGTGGATAGCCTTCCAAACTTAGGAAGCTATATTTTACAGCATAATACTGGAATCATATGTTGAGTCAGTTCCTGTAAGAGCACAGGTAGACACAATGCACACACATACCATCACTCACACATACACTCACAGGATACACACAGACAGTACGAAAACACTGCACATCTGCACTATACGTCTAGCTTTCACTATACGTCTACACTACACATCCCACTTTTGCACTATTTCTGATCGTATTCATTGTGGCTTCCTTTTTGTGTGCATGTTGACAAAAATTCTCTTATTTTCATTTTTCTGATTTATTAATTCCAGAATCCTGCTAAGTTTTATATTATTGGATGCATTTAGAGTAGGCATATCTCCCTGGTATTCTGATATTTGTCATTGTGATATTTCTAGCAATGTTTTGCCTTATGACATTTTTGCTAGTACTAGTGTAGTTTCCCCTCTTTTCTCTGGTCAGTTATTACATGATATGCTTTTAATGTTGTGTGTAATTAAAAACTACTAATCTCTTAGTCTGATTCCATGCCCATCAAAATGAGTCAGGGCATGATGAAAGTCTGATACTAAATGAAATATCGCCGAAATCACAGCCTGTGAGAAACTGGAACATGTTTTGCTGGTCCCCACTTGTTTTAGAATGTTCTCACAGAATCTACGTTAACCCTTTATATGTCTTCATTTCCCAATTGCCTGGTCTTCAAGTATGAAACAGCAGTGTTAAACAAAACCATCCAACCTTACGGTGACTGTTCGACCAGATAAAAAGCCAGATATATAAATTAGGTACTAATGGTTTCTGATTTTAATTGTCTGAGGAACCTATCTACATCTCGTTTTGTTCTCCCCTATTCCTCTTTTCTGTCTGTAGCAAGCAGGAATCTTACAGTCAATGTCTGAGGGTCAGTATCACACATGAATCTGTTTCCATTGCCTGTGCTTTTCTCTTGGTTTTCCAGCATACGGTCTTCTCTCCTCCCATGGCTAAACTGTTTTGTAAGTGTGGAGTGACTGCAGTATTGAAAAGGCTCCACATGCTACTGGCAAAGGAGTTCCTCTCTTCTGCTGTGCAGTGTCAGGGGCTTAATTCCTGCAGCCCTGAGCCCTCACCACTTGCATTCCTCACTAAGAGTCACAGAGAACCTTTGATTTCTTAGGCCGAGAAACATACACACGTTTCCAATAGCCCCTTGCTCATGTACACCTTCAGAGCTTGGCAGACAAACTGAGGGGTGAATCCAAGGTGTCTCACTCTCCTCAGGTATCAAATACTGTGACTCCGTTCCACTGAGGTGCCAAAGTGTCTTTTGGGTTCTCCTCTTTTCAGGGATGGCTGATTTCCCAGCCCACTCATGCCAAATTTCAGCCTGAAGGCCAAAGAAGGGAAACAGCCCCCCGAAGATCACTGTCACATTTTATTCACGAGCTCTCCTCATCCAGCGTGTTAGGTTCGCATCCTTGTTTCTGCAGCTTCTCATTGTATTCCTGTCTGTCTTTTCTTTTTAAAATTCTTCTCGGTGAGTACAGTGGCCTATCGAAAATCACTTTGATCTTTATGAAATAAGCAGGCCTGGCAATCCATTCTTATCTGTGAGTCTTCCACAAGTTCCTGCCAGTATACTGCTCTGATGTTTGTATGAGAAGTTCCCTGTGTTGTCTGTCCGTCTGTCTGTCTGTTTCCCTCATTTCCTCACCCCTCCTCCCTCACTCTCCCCACTGTGTGTTAATAGTTTGTTAGGTCTTTTCAGTAGTAATGTGAGAGGGAAGACAGGTACATGTGCCCTCAGTAAGCCATTCTAAGCTAGCACTTGGCATTCTTTGCTCTATATGATGATCTCTGATTATGTCTGTCCTTCCTATGAGATTTTACATTTCTTCAGGGTAAAGATCGTATGTCATTCATGTCCATTCTTAACATAGTTAATCACACATACTAGGTGCTACCAACTCATTATATAGTTATGAAATAAATTATATTAATGTCATGATCAACAACAACCCTTCCCACTCTTGTTCTTCCTTCTTTTGTTACTATTTTTCTTGTTTTTGTGAGATAAGGTCTTGCCATGTAGCCCAGGCAAACTCAAAGTCACAAATTTGTTGGGAACACTGCCCTTGAATATGCATCAGCCTGTCAAGGCCTTTCAGGTGCAGTGCTGCAGGTGTCTGTTGACCCCCCTGGCTTGATTGGCATCTTCAATAGGATAAACAGTATTGCTTCTAACAATACAAGATATTATCCATAACCTCAGAGAGATGCAGACATTATATTTCATTACAGAACCTGGTACATTCTATGCCTTTAAAAAAAACTTAAACAATAATAAAAATAATTATGTGTGCCCTGTTTTTATCTCAACTGCCACTGACACATTTCTCCTTCGAAAAGAAGAAATTATTGCACAAAAGAAAAATTGAAGAGAAACACACAAAAGCCTTATCTTTAAACAATGATGCTCTAATTTTTACATAATCTGCTCTCTTTATGAAACTATCAGCATAGTCTTAGTCATAAATAACGCCCTGAAAAGAAAGAAACAGCCATTTAAGTTACAATCCATTCCAATTTCAGAAAAAATAAACTCCCTAAAATATTAATTGATCAAAATAGGAGGAGGGCAAACATAAGATACTGAGAAGACCAGTAGCTTGGTGTAGAAAAATATGCAAACACTGGCTTTGGATTTAAATTTGGAAAGTAGATAAATAACTCAAGATCATAGGACCATCCGGACAAGTCAAAGAACTTTAACAAAGAACACTATGCATCCGTTCTACACTTCGAACACAGAACCAGAAGAAAGATAGTTGTATGAGGAATTAAATTGCTGTTGCTCCTAGCTATGAGAGAGTAGTTCCTAAATGGGCAGCCTCTGCTCCTTTCTTCCTGACTCAGAAATGAATATTGGCTCTGTGTCATCCCAGGAACCAATGAGCAAATGGTCCTTGCTTTGGCAGCATTCCAATTTGGATGGAGAATTCCAATGTGATGTCTTTTTCATAGCTGTATAAGAACGTCAGTACTGTCAGATGTGGAGGCTCATGTGGACAAGTCCCAGCTCTGGGGAGGCTGAAGCAGGAGGATTAGTGCAAGTTCTAGGCAAGCCTGGGCTACATAGTAAATTCTAGGCCAGCCTGAACTCTACACAATAGTACTTACTCTGTTTCAAAAATAGAAAACTGAGTAATGGGACCACCATTATCTACATATTTGCCAGCCCCTTTTAATCCTCATATTCTGGATTTCTCATCTGTTCTTTCAGTATTTCTCATTTTTCAGTTGACAACTATTTGTCTAACTTGTTTGCAAGGACAAAGATAATTCATTCAGCATAGTTCCACCACGCACTAAGCTGTTATCACCCAATGCTTCATTGAACTCATCTCTGTTAAGTCAGTGGGGTTGTGAAGGTGGTTGAATGAGCAAACAGAGTCACAGGTATGCTCCAGAGAGACTGTGCGCCTGACTTTTCTTTCCTTTCAGTTGTCGCCTTAATACAGTGTCCCTGTGTTTCCACTCCCTAAGGGGAACAAAGACATCTCTTCTCCCTCTTGTCTACCTCTCTACAGTGGTAGCCTTCCCTTCCCACCACTAACGCTTACAGGGTTCATGGCAGTGCTAGACTAGTAGATTAGGAATCATGCAGCTCCCATCTCCAGCCCTGTTCATTAAGAAGCAAGCACTTAAAATGGAGTGAATGTTTTCAGATTCTGATCCAAAACTGCATTAAACAACTTTGATTAGATCTTCAGATAGTTTATATCCAAAAAATGAGCTGTGGTTCTTCCCAAATATTCATTCATGGGTCTTATTAATAATTTTCTTCTCTCAGTAACTGGAGATGAATCCTTTAATTTGAAGTGGTCTGAACACTAATGAGTCATGTCATTACTCTGGGATCCTTTAAGTTGGCTTTTTTTTTCTCTTGGACTCAGGGAGGTAGAAATTAGGGACAACTCTCATTATCTTTTATATTTCCTGAAGCATCTGTTCATGGCTGCAAATTGATCCATCCTAAATATTTATTTGTCTATAAATGCCATGGAGTCAATACTTCACTTTATAGCTCTTTCTTTTGATTCTCAAACACAACATCTCCTTTGAAAGTTCTATCAATATCATCATTTACAATTTAAATGCTTTGAAATATTATCCTTCCTGCTGTGTTTTTGAATACTTCCTTCATATTTAATTGGTTCAGACACTTTAGTTCCTAATTAAACTTTATTGTTTATGAGGTTGCTCTCATTAGTAGACATAATAGTAGAAAGAAGAAAGAAGTAAAGAAAGAAAGAAAGGGGCTAGTTTCAGCAAATTTCCTGACCTCTGATTCCACTCTTAATACTTCTCATGGTCATGAATACATACAGCAAGAGAATGGGCAAGAAGTGGGGCACAATGCAACTATACAGCTCATGTTTTTAAGGATTGATTAGATGCTCTGGAAGACAAGTGGTTAGCTTAGAAGTAGGTGTGTGAAGCACATGCAAGATGAGTGCCGTCATTTTAGACTCTTCCCCTCAGCACATGCCCAGTTTTGCACTGGCGACAAAGAGAAGCATGTGTAGCACACACAATGCTTGCTTTATACTCAAGCCTTTTAGTGTGAGAGTGTACACACTTGAAGAGTCTGATGGTGTCTGGTCCTGAAAAGATTTGCTGTATTGCATCAAGGCTGAAATGCCCATGAGGCTGACAAGCATATTGCCCCTTTCTGAGATTAAATAGTTTTGGAAAAATGTACTCGTCTGGCAGTTGTAATTCTCTCTGTGAAGCCAGCATTCATTCCTCTTGTGCACTGGGGATTGAGTGTTGCCATGTATAGTTTCCATTTGTGTGACTAATTCCAATAAATATACAAAAAAATACATTTTAAAGCATGACCAATTAACCAGTGAACTTGATAGCAGGACACCTAGTTTCTAGCATCCTTTCAGTGTCCATCACATAGACATCGCCTGTGGCTGAGCTGATTATTTAATTGCTCGGATTGACTTCCAAGGCATCCAAACGAAGCAGAATACCACCCCAAGAACCCCGAGAAGGCACAAGCGAAAAAAAAATCAATATATGTGTAGATTCTTCATAGACAGATCAGCTGCCTAGCCCCACCCTTGCTCAGGATTGACACTCCATAACATTTCCTCCAACTGCTGAAAAGCATCTGACCTCTTGGGTGATTTAGAACCTTTCTGGCTGCATCTCAGCTGGAGAATGATCATTATGTGTTAGCACGGACCACAGTATATTCCTCGTTCACAGGCAATAATCTATCATTTTAAGGTAGTTTCAGTATCATGCCTTAGAATTGAAAACAAGGATAGCAAAGAAGCCCAGAGACAGTTAATAATATTTACCTACTGAGCATTTGCTGTGTGCCTCACATTGCCCTAAGCCTGTGGTTATTATTTAATCTCATCAAACTTACTGAGGTAGTTTTGACAGCTTCTTCTCCCAATGGAGGCACACTAAAAGAGACCGAGCAATTCTCCAGGTAAGGAGTAATGTCAGTAATTTTTTTTTTTTTTTTGGTTTTTCGAGACAGGGTTTCTCTGAATATCTCTGGCTGTCCTGGACTCGCTTGGTAGACCAGGCTGGCCTCGAACTCACAGAGATCCGCCTGCCTCTGCCTCCCAAGTGCTGGGATTAAAGGCGTGCGCCACCACCGCCCGGCTAATGTCAGTAATTTTTAACCAAAGTTTTCCTCATCCTAGAACTTGAACTTACAACTATTGTCTTACCCAGCTTCCTCTTTATACTCTTGTAAGCAAGCAGCGTGAGCTGGCGTGAGAAAAGATGACTCTTATTAACCAGATGTGTGCCCTGCATGTCAATCTAAAGTCCAGTTTTTATGTCATTTGATGAATGGTAGTGTCTTCAAATGACAAGGAGACATAAAGAAATCTGTAATTAGGCAAGGATAGAACCATGCTAGAAACTAATATTATACTATAATTTTAGCCTGGGTTCAAAAACAGGAGTTGGAATGCAAGTACACAAAAATCATTAAAATGTATAATTCAAAGCATTTGTTAATCACTGGACATGACCGCTGGGAGGGCCAAGTGACTGGAAAACAGGCATTTGATGTTGATGCTGCTGCATGATTTCTGCTTTCTTATAGTTTAACCAATCAGAAATGAATAGTTTATTATCATATCGCTCTTATGAACTGAAGGTTGCATCAAGGGCAAGCCTCTACAAGGTCAGGGGCTATTCCTTACATATTCACCACTTCCAACTCACTGTTATTCTTGGCTCTCGGTATCACCTTCCTTGATTATGTGGATCTTCAGAAGGTAGGGAGATCAGAGGCAGGGCCCATCTCATATAGACATGGTAGGGATTAATGAACTAACATATTCTGAAATGTTTTAGAAGGTGAAGTGCTATCTAGGTGTCAGGAGTGATTAACTAGCTGCCGAGTTATTAGGCACCTGAACATTATGCATTTTTCCCGTATTTCAGAAAATGGATGTGCATATTCATCTGTAGCGGCACTGTTATTTGAATGATGTTCAGACACTTAAGTAAAAGTCTAGCCTGATCCTAATTATCTCCACTCTTCCCAGACTGGCCATGCAGGCCCTCATGCAGCCTATTTATGTAAATATGAGTAAGACAGACACAATTCCTAACCTTGTGGAGTTCTCAGTGTGTCCTAGAAAAGACTCAGAGTCAAAATATGAGATTCTCACCCTTCTGGTATAGGCTGATGGGAGGCAGCAAGGCCTGGGGGCTCAGAGCCTAACATCTAGGCCAGGTTCTGAACTCTGGCCTATCACTGCTGATGTGACACTAGGCAGGGACTGTTTACTTATATGGAAACAGCTTCACAGACCGAGATGTGGAAAACAGCAGCTCCTTGCACACAGGCGTTGCCACCTACATGGGAATGAATTGCCATTACAGCCATCAATAACACCAGGTCATCCACCCCCTCAAAAGAGGTTATTTTTCCTCAACGCACATGCAGCTTGTGGTGGTTTACAGACTACTCAGCTTCCTGTGCTGTAACCCTCACAGCTAGGTCAGGTCTGGAGCAGGTTAGCTGTCATTTCTGCCTTATTTGGCCTATAAGGATTTTATCTTGCTTTTAAAATGGTCCATTTACTTTTTGAGACTGTGATATAATTACATAATTTAACTTTTTTCTTCCCTCCCTTCAAATCCTCCTATATATCCACCCTTGTTCTCTTTCAAATTCAGGGCTTCTATTTTCATTAATTATTGTTACACACACACACACACACACACACACACACACACACACACAGAGAGAGAGAGAGAGAGAGAGAGAGAGAGAGAGAGAGAGGTGTAACCTGTCCAGTTTGCACAATGTTATTCCTGTATGTTTTCAGGGTTGACCATTGTGTATTGGTCAAGCAATCAGTGTGCTCTTTGCTGAAGAAGATATTACTCCATCTCTCAGCATTCTTTAGGTGTCTCTAGGTCTTTGGGTAGGGCTGAGGACTCTTGGGCCTCTCCCTATCCTCCTTAGCATCTATTGTATCATCCTTGTTCAGATCATGTTTAGATCATCATGTTGGTGAGATTTGATGAGTAGAACTTCTGACACTGTGTCTCCTAGGAACATCTCTCTCCTTTTAGCATCTCTTCAGAGCCTCGTGTGCAGGGATGGCCATGGCCTCCTCAAGCCTGGCCAATCCTAGTGTATATCATCCTAAGATAAACATGTGAATCAGCAGACCAGAAAGTCTCCTAAAACACTGAACATGGATTGGAAAGCAAAGACTACAACGCCCTGCCCTCTGGTTTCCTGGCACTACAAGAATGAGAAAATGGAGCTGGCAGAGATAAGTATTGCTGAGTCAAGAATGAAGAGTGGCAGCCAAGAAGGACAGCGCCTAACAGAGATGAACTGAGGGGAAAGGTATTGGCTCTGGGCTCCTAGCTTGTTTGGCATTTGAGGTCCTAGACCTGCCATTTTATCTGTCCACATAGCACAGCATCCATTTCAGCCAGGAGAGCCAATAAACACTTTCCTCAGGTTTCTCTTAAATAATTGGAAGTGAGTTTCTGTCTCTTGCTGCTTGAATCCTTATTAAAACCAATACTATAATTCACCCATTTTCTGGACAAGGGAAGTGAGGACTACTGGGTTAAGTAACCTACCTGCTCATGGTAACATTGGCAGTAATACACAGAGTTAGAGATGCATATCCTTATTTAATGACCCCCAAATCTAAATTCTACTTAAAAGAACAGGGCTTGAGAACCATAAGTAGGAGAGAGAGATTAATCAAAGGGGAAGAAAACTCACAGGCAACCATTCTGGCCATTTATGTAGCTAATTCATTTACTGGTTCATTGAATATCTCCTCAGATAATAAGAAAAAATATAAGGCAGTTGTTGGAAAGTGAGGATGCTGAGACCCTAAAGAGTTGGCGTTTGCTGTGAGGGGGAGCAGTGCTGCCTAGCCCTGTGTCTTTGGGAGTGCAGTGTGTGCAGAACATGGCTCACACTTGAGCCTCTTGGAAAACTGATTAAAGGGTTTGCCCCTTCCTCATAAGGCAAGATTTCCTTTTCATTAGCATGTGTAAACATGGAATAACTTTGAATGCAAATTCAGGTGACATTTCATTGTTCTGTCAAGTTTAGAAGCTGCCCGAAGCAAGGTGGCAGTGAATCAGTAAACATCTTAGGTGCTGCCCTGGGAATGTGTTGCCTCTGGACACTTCTGATGGCTGGGGCCATATGCTCTGCAGTAGCATGTTTGCTGACACGGGACTGGGCAGGGCATTCTACAGCAAAGCTTGGACATGAGCTCTCGCCATCCAAAAGTAGCCTGGGCCAACCAGATGCAGAATTCTAGCAAGGTCATCTTAGGAATAATTTCCATTTTGTGTACTTTTTTTCCCCCTCATTGACTGTAAGAATGTGATCTGCCTCATTACAATGTGATTCCAGGTGCAGAACACAATAATGACCTTTATGCCCAAAACTGAAGTTCACAAAATTGATAAGGTAGACTCAATTGAGCAATGAGGGGGTACTGTTAGCTGGAGGCAGGAACCATGTTAATGTCCTGGCATAGAGGGCAGAGGTCAAGGTGAGGGCACTGGCTACAGACAGCCGTGGACTGAGCAGCATTGGAGTTGGCAGCTTTCCCTGGGAACAGCAGCCATCCTGGGGCATGTGCAGTTAAGGAATGTCATTATGAAGATGGAGAACCAGTAAGACAGCAGCCCATCCCCACTCCTCAGTGACAGAAGGGCCTCTCCAGACAGAGGGACTGTTTTGACATCACCTCTGATTTCTTTTGCATAGCTTTACTCTGCTTCAGTGGCCCAATGACTGGATATGAAATGTCCTCCCTAGACTCCTGGGAGGACATTTAAACACACGGTCTCCAAATGCTGGAGCTGTTTTGGAAGGTGATGGGTCCTTTAAGGGATGGAGTCTTGCTGGAGGAAGTGAGTCTCTGAGGGTGGGCCTTGCGAGTTTGTAGCCCAGTTCCAGTTCTTGTGTTCTTGATCCTTCCTGTCTGTTGATACAGTATGATCAGCTGTGTCACATGCTGCCACCATGCCTCCCATGCCATGGCACACTTTATCTCTTCTTAAACTACAAGGCTGTATATATCCTTCCTCTACTTTGTTTTGTTTTGTGATAGGTCTCATGTAGTTCAGACTGGCCTCAAAATCATTTTGTAGCTGAAGATGACCCTGAACTTCTAATCCTCCTGCCTCAATGACCCAAGTGCTGGGATTATAAGTGTGGGCTGCAATGACTAACCTGTGGAGTGCTGGAAATGTACCACAGGGCCTCCTGAAGGCTAGGTAAGCATTCTACCAACTGAGCTACATCCCCAATCCTAGGCTTTCTTCCCTAAGTTGCTTCTTACTAGGTACTTCGTCACAAGAAAAGCAGCTAATAAAATATCTGATCCCAAACTCTAATGCCTGCATTGAAGCACCACCCCCTTTCCTCTGGTGGGTTCTGGTGTTTTAGTGCTTAAGCGGGAAATCAGGGATGTTCTGAAGTCTTAAAAACAAGGAAGCTTCAGCTATCCATTTTCACCATGTAGGGAAGGGCTCCTTCCAACACTGTCTGGCACTGAAAGTAACCAACCAAACAAATCACGATCTTCAAGTGAAAGCCATGACAGAGCTTTACCACTGTTGTTTTTAAGCAGTCATTTACAAATGCCTCCTAGATAGTGAGTAATGCTTCAGATGGAAGGGCCTGTCCCAACAAAGCTTAGACAGAGGTACTTGTCCCAGCCCCGGCACCCCTTTGCTGTGTGGACAATTGGACTCCATACTCATTGTTCCATCTCCCCAAGAAACTATAGGCACCCAAACCTAGCATAAAATGGGGAGGGAAAAGAAAAAGGTAAAAACCCAGTTAGGTGAAAATGGGAATTTGCAAATAAAAGAGGACATCAAACTTTAATGTTCCCGACCTGAAGCAATGTGAATTTGAGGGTCTGAGACACAGCACTAAAATGATCAAATGATTGGTCTGTCTATGTCCCTGAAGCATGCCTTCTGACCTTGGGTTGATAGAATCAAAGGAGGACCTTGCTGGGCATGATTATCAGTGTTGGGTTTCCAGATTCTCTCCCAACCAAGGACAAAGAATGTTATTTGCATACTCATGGAGGAATACTTTTTAAATTTTGTGTAGATTCTGACATCAATTCAGGACTCCAGGGACTCTGATTATTAGGATGTGGTCACAGAGGTGACAGGCGTTAATTTCATATTTATCATGAGATCTTAACATGATTTCCCTAAAAGATATTTAATTTCCACTGGGCATAATAACTTGCAGCTGTTGGATTGTGCTATGTACCAGTGGTGAGTTCTTGTCTTCAGAGATTTATGCAAGTCATTATTTAAAAATAGAGATCCGAGAGTTACAGCTGGCTAATTAATCTACCAGTAAGGAAAGCTAAGCAAGTGACCCACTTAACTACCTTCAGGAGCCACTGCCACTCTGGAAGCAAATTCCAAACACCCTGTGCAAAGACCCAAGAGGCTAAGCACCCCCACAGCATTGCTGTAGCCCCCTCAGGGAGCAAGCCTGCACTCATCTGATTCCTGGTGCCATCACTGAATCCCTGAGATTGGGTCATTTGAATGGGAGGGAGTGTTTCCTTGTCTTAAGTTCTGAGACTGGAAGGTGCAATACGTGACAGTGACACATGAATGCTTTTCTTCTGTGCCACGACTTGGTGGAAGGCAACTTCACCTTCTCTTCACACAGTACCACATGCACAGGACCACGCCTGCACACAACCTTAGGTCCTCCTTCCTGAGGATGCTGCCAAACTCACCTCTTTCTCCCGCTCCTTGGCATGGACACCTGTTTAGGAACAGCGCTTTGGCAGTTTGCTATGACAGTCCACAGCTCTGCCTGGCATCCGAGTGCTCCCTGAAGTGGCCTAGTCACACCAGCACCATGTGGCATCCCTCCATATAACTCAGCTTCTCCCAGCTCATCCCTCAGCCCTGTCATCCTGTCCTCATTCAGACTGTCCTTCCCAGTCTTCCATCAGCCTGAATGTGGCCTGGGCATCCCACAGAGAGCCACTGTGTTCATCCTAGGACATCTCTAGATTTCTCCCCCCTTGGATTTAGTAGAAGAAAGTTAACACAATCAGGCCACATTGTTTTCATTATTGGTCTTGGGGCTCTGATCTGTGTTTTGTGTGAGGGCCAGTTAAGGCAAATACTGAACTTATTCCTATTCACTTTCCTCCCCACACAGTCAGACGTTCTGTTCTGTATTTCCTTTGCTGTAATGTTGAGGGCTGAACTTGGGATTTCACTCTCTTGTGCTTTCTATGTGTTTTATTGCATCCAACATTGCCGAAGTTTTGTGCTGTCTACACGTGCACTCTTATTTAGTGAATGATGCTGAACTCCCACTGTAACTTAATTTATTCCCTCAGCTCCAGGCCTTTGAAGTGCATCGCATCCCTCTGCCTGTGCCTCTGCACACTCCATGGAAGGTATTTTATACCATTGCTGTCTCCCCAGTATACACACTCAGATTTCTTATACTCAGATTCTCCAAGTATTAGTCCATCCATTGTATGCTTCCATGACCATACCACACACTAGGCAACTTATAAAGAGAAGAGATATATTTGGCTAGAGAGTCCAAGAGGATGGTGCTAGTCTCTGGTGATGGGCTCCTAAGGGCTCATAGCATCAAAGCAGAACATGTGTACATGTGTGAGACATGCCTAATGGACCTGGCTGGAATTTACTTACAAACAAAGCCAGTCAGCTCAGTAGAAATACTCACTCATGAAGACAGACGCTTGACCACCACTCAGTGTTGCACTTCCTAATACTGCTACAGTGGCAATTAAACGTCACCAGGAATTTTAGAGGGGGCGTTAATACTAAAGTGCCGCCATCTCTAGCCCTCCCCTTGGTATTCATTAACCACACATCTGGGCTTGTGATAATGAGTTGTGTTTCGTTTTACACTGTCCTCTGAACCTTGTGGTCTTCTTCTGTATGCTATGATCTCTTCTCAGATCCAGGATCATTTGTAAAACTCTTCCCTTCCCTGACTTCACCCATCATAAGCTCCACAGATCTTCTTTGAAGCCCTCTGTGTAATTGGTGCTCAATGAATCTCTAATATTTCGTAGCTTGAATCACACAACATATGAAGATAGGCATTTCTGTCCATAACTATATCCCCTTGTCTGAGATGGTGCCTGGCACATTGCAGGTAGTTATGAAATAGATTTTAAGTGAATGGGGCTTCTCTTCACATAGAGAAAGAGTTTGGGAATATTTAAGGTCAGAATGCCTATGCTCTGGTTTCTGATCTGCCACCAGTGAGCCATGTAACACTGAGTAACTCCTCTTAGATCTGGGCACGTCAAGTGATGTATCAGATTCTCACCCTGTCTAGCATCCTAAGACTGTGACTTTATTAGCAATCTTTGAAAATGAAGCAAGATCATGTGCAGTGTGAAAATATGGGCAGTGTCGCCATCTTAGGAAATGAGCCTGCAAAAAGCAGTGTTGTGTGAAGGTGACAGCATGTCCTATGGCTCTGACCTTGGGCTCTCACCAAGGTTGAGAAAACAAAATAAATTACCACCTGTAAAGTGCTTAGGAAATGGTGTGGCAAATACTAAGAGATACATGCATGTTTTCTGTTATCTTTATAAATGAAAGGAGTTCTATGAGGCTTGAGATAATCTGCTGTCTGGCATTTAGAAGACTGATCATCATGGCTGTGTGTAAACCAAGGTTCCAGGAACCCCAGCATCACTGTAAAATGAGGTGTCTTTTACAAGGCAATAATCTCCAGGCCACACTATGATTTCTTTCAGGGCTAGACTATTTTCTTTCTGGAAATTGACAAGGACTAATTTTTACTACTTTTGCAAGGTGAAGCGAAGGAAACAATCAATATTGTCTTTCAAGATCATATAGCTACCAAGAAAGATGCTGAGACCAGAATCCTAAATTTGTTATATACAAAAACATGGCTGATTTTTCTACAGAGCAACCATGGAGACATGGAAAGAGAACTATGAATTTGTGGATATCATATGCAGATACTATCCTCTCTTTTGTAAGGAAGTACTAAATAATGTAATTTTGTTTCTCTTATCCTAAGGGAAGTAAGTCCATGTATAGGGACAAATTGTGATTAAAATCCTGAACAGCATTTAAAACATGGGCTTTCTTGTTGCTAAATGGCTTCTTTTTCTCTACGTTAACAGATAACACTGTTTATCTTGAAAAGGATTATATGGTATTGGTAATGGGCCACAGATTTTATAACAACTGTATTTGCTTTATGAGCAAAAATAGCATTTGATAACCATTGTTCCACTCAACAAAAGAAGTCTTAATCAAGCTTCAGTTCAGCTTAATGTTTTTACATGCAAAATCCAATTTGTGAATTCATCTGCCGCCTGAAAGCTAACCCCCCCCCCAAAACATAAAAAATACAAACCAAGAACTGGCAAGTCCACCAGCACTAGAAATGTGTGTTACAGGAAATTATACCTTTTAAAAAAAGCAGCTTGAGTATTACAAGTCCTATAAAAATATTTATTTCATTAAATAAAAATCAAAAAAGTGTGCCAGGAACTGGTCTATACCCTCGGAGATTCAGAAAGAAACTGCAGGAAGGCTGACTGCCCTCAAGGATTTCATACTCATGCTAGGGAGACAAGTATACACACACACACACACACACACACACACACACACACACAGGAAACTTCAATGTGATAGTGACTGCTGTGTGCTGAGGTGCCTGGAAGCAGATGCCTGGGTGCATGACTAAGTTTTCAGGGTATTTAGAAGAGATCAGGGAGGAGACAGGTGAGATTCAGAGGAGGGAGTGGTAGCATGAATGTCACAGTAAGGCAGGAGATACTGTGATGTATTCTGAATTGGAGTGTGAGTATTATTGGGGCTTAAAACAGCAAGCAGAAGAAGCCAAAATGTTGGATTTGGAGGGACAGGGGAGTATGGTGCTAGAATTCACTGAAGCAGGGATTGTAGGTGGTAGATTAAGTACTCAGGTATTTCTGTCTTAGAGAGGAATACTTGAAAAGTACCTAAAGAAGGCCAAATTGGTGAATGATGGTAAAGGGGGGACGGTTCCCAAGTTTACAGCTGTCTGATTAAATCATCTGTATTATAAAATATACATAATATGCTGAAGACTAAGACATACAAATGAAGTAGATGATTGTTTTCACTGTGTGTATTTTAAAGTTTCTATATGACACGGGTAAAAGTATCCAACAGTAACTGGGCACAATACTACAAACCACAAGCAACAGGTCCAAGCAGGACATTCTGATCTGTAAAGTAGTGACGGAGAGACAGAAGGACCTGGGGACCAGCTCTGGAGAGTGCATCAAAAGGAGCCACAGATGCATTCCTGGAGGACGTGACCAGAGACGGCACCACTTCACAGACCACAGTCACAGAGTCTCAGAAGGATGTCATGATCAAAAATGAAATGGAAGTAGTGGGGTCTAGGACAAGGACCTAAAATGATTCATTCCCCAAGGTTAAAAACCCATGTTGTTTTCTAGCTTTTGTCAGAGCTGTGTCTCCAGTGGTGTCTGTGGTCACTCGGGAATTGATCGTGGAGCGTGCGAGTGGAGTGGGTCCTTCTACGTGAAGAACTTCACGTAGGGTGGGAGGAAGAATCACAGTAGCTGCAACAGTGGTTTAAGGTTGTTTGGAGTCTAGAATGGGCTGTTCGAAGAGTAGAGAAGTTTAAGAAAGGCTAGGGCTCGGGGAAGCAGCCGTTTTAGGTCAATATAGAAATGTAGATGGAAAAGAGAAAAAAATGGTACATCATGCTCTGGAGAAGGGGAGGGAAAGAAGGATGGGATCCAGAAGAAAGAATGGCCTTAAGCAGAAGGTCTTAATTTTTATACCTGTGGGGCTAATAGGATGCTGAGAAGGCAGGAATCGGTAAATGATGTGAGAACAAACACAGAAGATAGGTCCTACCCTGTGTCTTCAAGACAAAGGCCATCATGACTCATTCTTCTGGCACTGGCTGCAAGATTAAGCAGGTGATTCCACCTAGAGAAGCACCTCACCTACCTTCTTTGGTTCCCTCTCAGTGGCCACCAGAGCTTTCCCCTTTACTTCCCTACACTGTTACATTACTTCTCAGATTCCACCCCAAGCATTTGTTCAGTTCTCTCATCTGCATGCCAAAGCTCTGGTGCAGAAGTGCTGGACATCCTGTTGCTACCAGTTTTCTCCCTAAAATGCCCATCAGTTGTCTTCATCCAAACATACTGTAAATTATTTCACATTAGAATATGAATGTCTGTTGTCTAGCTAACTGGTCAACCTTTATCAGGGATTTGTACCCTTTCAAAACCTTCTCTGTACCACACACAGCCCTCTACTCAATCTTCCACCACTCCATAAATAGATGCCCTCAGCTCTAGCCACGTGAAACCCTTTATACTGGTAAAAAGTGAACCACATTGTATGAAAATCACATGGCTGAATGAATTATCATGCCACTAAATACCTCCTCAGGCATCTGTATTGTCATGTAGGATGGGAAGCATTATAGTGTTTCTGTGTCAAAAAAAGTGGTACATTTCAAGACACACTGCCTTGATGCATCTCAAGTTTTCCACAAAGGAATGAGGATCCTAATCAAGTGTTTTATCATAACAGAAACTTAGGAAAAATAAAAATTAAAAACCCTACTTTTTAGGGTCAGGCTTAAGGGTTATTTACTGATTACTGCTACAAAAACAAAAGTAAAGACAAAGTCATTTTCAACAAACAAACAAACACCATTTCCCATAATGCCCAAGCCTCCAAACTAATAGAAAGAAAATTCCCAGAGAAGGTCTTGGCCTCACTCCTACACTTGCACACCATCATCTTGACTTTCTTGAGTATACTCAGGGTTCTCACTTCCGGTATTGTGAGACAGCACAAACCAACTTGAGGGAGGAAGGGATTTATTTCGTTTCCATTTCCACATCACAAGCGGGTCAGGGGCTCAAGGCAGGAACTGAAGCATGGGCCATGGACAAAAGCTGTTTAGTGGCCTGCTTTCCATGACTTGTGTATCTACTTTTTTATACAACCCACTGTGGCAGTGCCTGTCGTACGCTGGGCCCTTCTCAATCAACTAACAAGTAAGATGGCTGGACCGTGTTGAGTGTGAATCTAGAAACACAGAGAATTATGATAAAGGGTATGCTCTCAGAGGCAAGCTGATGTCCTCCTACATTATCACAAGCAAGCTGTGAGTGAGCCCAGTAGGGCGTTGTTAAGTTCCAGTGTAACTGTGAGTCTGAAGAGCTAAGCTTCTTTGCAGTAATGGCAAGTGGTCAGTACAGGTACCCTGCAATGAATTGGTTGCTTCTACTAATTTATGTTCTAATTTAGGGAATTATCTGTTTTATTCAGTGGCAGGGAGAGGCTAACTCTCTCATCTCACCTGTGCTGTATGAATATAAAACACATCTCCCTTTTCTGGGATGGGCACATACACACACACACACACACACACACACACACACACACACACACGAATGCATATGCATACAAGCATTTGCATGCATCATTGCATTATTTTTCTCTAATGGCTGATATCTACTCTCAGTAGGCAATTGAAGTGATCAGTCTCTTACAGTCGTCATGTCCCCAAGAACTGAGTGTGCTCTCACTCAGTGGCACCCACAGGAATGCAATTAATTATTTCCCGATAATACCCACTTAATAGATAGGCAGGTTATGCATGAGAGGCGTGGTGATAAGCTACCTCCTGTTTGCTCATTGGGAAGACACTCATTAGGAACAGCAGTCCTTGATGTTAACGTAATGCCTTAATCCAGTCAGAGAGCTGCAGTTGCATGTGGCCATGCTGCCGTGAGAGGCACCGATGTCTAGCAGGAAATGCCACCATCTGGGCCTCGCCCCAATCCTCCTTCCCATTGCTTCCATTGTGATCCCCATGTCTTCCTGTCCATGGACATGTCTGGAATGCTGCCAATTTCCAAATGCTGAAAAATGTCCAAGACAGTCAGCTTGCTGTGCTACAGAACAACTCATCCCTAGAAAAGTTGAAAATGATTTAAAAAGTTCTTTAGAGTTTTTAATCACAACACAGAGAGGAAATGGCCCATTTGTGTCTGATTGTGACGGAGATGATGAGCGATTTCAGATCACTGGAGAACATGTGACAGCTGCAGAAGCCCCCAGTGAAGCACTGGCTGCATTGCTCAGACAGGAGTGCCTGTTTTAGACAGCCACTCACTCAGGGAAGGCCAGAGCAGGAGCATCTGGACCTCCATAAATGGTTTGATGTTATAGTCTGAGCACTGCAAGGCTAGGTGCTGCAGGGGACCTATGAGTGTCTGATGGCCTAGCCCTTGTTTTTCTAACTGATAGCCTGCTGTGATGAACTTGGATGCCATACAGCCGACTGGAATGTGGGTTCAGTTTACTTCGAATAATTTTTCTCTTTATAAGTTAGTGTCAGGTCAGACACCAACATGCAGCTAAGTTCTCCCAGAATCCAAAGCTTAAATTTGAGGTGGATAATGTGAACCTCTATTCTCTCACTTGTCTGGCATTCATTTGTGAGTTTCAGAGCCATGGCTAGAGTCTGGTGCTCCATAAGCTCTAGAGCTGAGTTAGACCAAAGAAACTGATTCATCCCAGAGAGTAGAGAAGCAGCTCACCCGTGGGTGTCCCTGAAAGGCCATTTCCATGGCCCTTCTGGTCACACCCAGAGGCACATGTATGTTTTCAAATGCAAAGCAGTCATTCTCAGACCTTTGAGTTTCAGAGACCAGGAAATAAGAATTCTTTCTAATTAGTGTCTTACAAAGGTTGATAAAGCTATGTACATGTTTTCAGCTCTGGTCATTCATTAACTTTATTTATTGAGTATATCTATCTATGTGCTCAGAGAATCTGATGCAACAGAGGTGTATAGAACCCATGCCCTTACGTACTGCATATTTTAACTGATAATTAATCTATGTATTAATGTGTGTGTGCGTGTGTGTGAAACATTGTACTAGGTCCTCTGATGAAGATGAACATGGCTCTCTGTAAGCACTTGACATGTTAATTTTAGAGGGTCAAAGAGGGAAATCATCACCTTTGAAATTTCTGTTTGCATTTAATGAACCTGAGACTGTACAGCATCTTTCAGGTCACTATAAAGACTTTGAACTTCATTGTGAGAGTAATAGAATGTCATTGAACACTTCTAAGCAGGATTGGTATTTTAAAATGTTTCTCTAGATGTTACTGAGAAATGGCTTGAAGGAAGCAAGAGTGTAAGGGAGGGAATATTGAGAAGGGATGTGAATGGCCTAGATATGACAGGGTTGTGCCTGGTGCTACAAACTAGTTGAATTGGAATTCTGAACTCACCCATAGATGAGGAGAGGGAAGAGAAGAGCTATCAAAGATGATTCTTATATTTGGGGCCAGATCAAGTTGCCATTTAAAATTTGTATGTGCCTGAGAGACACATAATGTAGGAGGCTATGTGATATCAGAAGCTCAGGGGAGTGTTTTGCTACTGGACATACATGTAGCCGTGCTTGTATGCACAATCAGTATACATATGTATATATAATCAGTAGTATTTAAAGCCATGTGTGGAGATAAATTTTCATGGGAGTAAACACTATAGCACCTGTAACATTCAAAGCCCAGTCTACAGTGGACCTGCCAAGCATCTATGAAGAAGCCGTAAACTAGAAAGGATATGGCATCAGCCCTTTAGTGAGGTACATAGAGCCCTTTCTTGAATGCCCTTATTTTGCTGTAGACTCTGGGGCTTATGTAAATACCCTTGGCAGGATGACCTCCTCTGAGAAACAGAAAATCTTGCCTAAACCTACCCAGACTCCAAGCTTAAGATACACCTATAGTTTCTGAATTAATGAAAAGTCTGAGTTCCACAGCTCCTCTATAGGCTATCAGACTCCTATCCTACAATCAGTTACATCTCTTGCTCAGATTACCACAGTGCACAGTGTAGTCTAGTTCTTTCATGGACCAACATAAGGAGATGCATGAGCATCCCTTCTTCCTGCCCAGCCTACAATTGGCAACATCATGTTCTTCTCATCTACTGAACTGAAACAGGTTCCTGAATTCTGCATTGCTGTCCATGAAAGACCAGATCAGTCAGGGTCAGTGTGGGTGATGACATTCATAACAATGCTGAATAGTAATAATGATGATAAAAACAGTCCCATGATTACACTTGCAGCTGCAACTAGTAATAATATTCTTAGCATTTGCACCAAGAACTTCACTTCCTGTTGCTTTGGTCTCAGCTCACACAAACCTTAAATATAAGTTAGAAATCAGCACCATTTTGGAGATAGGAAAAACCTGAAGTTGACATTTCAATATCCTTGGTTAAGGAATTATTTTTTCTATGTTTGTGTGCATATGGTCATGCATGTTTGCATGCATGTGTGTGGAGACTGAATTTATATCAGGAATCATTCTCAGTTGCTCTACCACCTTATTTATTGAGGCAGGTGTCTCAGTCAAACCCTCAGCTCCATTGTGGGTATTCTTGTTAGCCATCTTGCTCTGGGGAGTCTTCTGAGGCTGTAATTATAGCCAGGCAGCCATGATGGCATTTCCCTGGTTTCTTTTCGGATCTGAACTACCACTGCACTGTCTTCTCAACCCCATTTTACTATTCTTACATGTTGTATTTTAATCCACTCTCATGATCCACCATAGGAGACATTTACTCTTGAAGACTGTGGGTTTGACCTTTCCCTATTAGTAACCCCAGTGCTTGGCAGTGGTGTTTATTAAATACTGAATGATGGAAGACCTCACACCTTTCCCTGTAGGAGAACTTGGGAAAGGTATTCGCTGTGTCTTAAATGCTTGTACAGAACCTGGTGCCATATTCAAGAGGTGTATGGAGGGCTGAGTGTAAGGGTTTCAGCTGGCCAAAGACCCTTAGTAAAGTAAGAAGTTTCTGATTTAGAATGACAAGGCAGGTGGCAGGAGTGCCACGCTGAGAGGATCAGGAAGCTCTACCCAGGAGATCTTGCTGCCCTCCTGGGCCTGACTCTAGTTAAGCATTGCTGTCTGTGACCCAGGTGGAACAAGTAAGAAGCTGCTGGCTTTGGGGGTTCACTGATGATTCCAATTCAGAAATAACTGTAAGTAGCTTGGGTGGAAGTAAAATGTAAATGGCCTTTGAGACTTGAGGCATGGAGACAGAGAATAATAACTTAATGAACACTTTAAAGAGGTCAGGCAGAGAATACACCCGTGGGAAGAGAATCCAAACATTGCTTCTCTGGTAAGCAAACTCTGGCTTACAAGGATGCCAAAGGAGCCCCAGGAGACCTCCCATGATCTGGAAATTAAACCCAGGCCAGCCACACAGACCGGAAGGCTGCAAGGCAAGCACACAGTGAGGCTTCTGCTTGGGCAGAAGGAAGCACATTAATGACTCCTATGTGGGCAGCCTTGCCAAGCACCACCTGTCACCAGTGCTGTGTCCCCAACTTCACTACTAGCAAAGCTCCTGCAGTCTGGAAGAAGCACAGACAATGAGAACACCAGTGAATGAACTCAGGAGGTGAGCGAAGGACAGGATGATCATTGCAGGTTAGCTGCAGAGAACTAATGTGAAGAGAAGAGAGGCTGTTAACAAAGAGCCAGGTACATTTTAAAACAGCCAAGTGGAAACTTGCAGAATACTCAAAAGTGAAGATTTTTCAGGTGAAAGTGGGTATGTTCTTGCCAAGACATGGGCTTCTTGCCTGACCTGGCACTCTGCATATCCAGGTGTTGGGTAAATATCATCTTATAAAATCACCTCCATTGCCAAAAGACATAGAATCTGGGAAGCCAACCAACCACACACACACATTAAAACATCAGCCAGCCCTTTGCTTGGTGCCCAGTAAGGACAGGATTAAAGGGACTGGATTTGTGTCATGTTGTTTAAGTCAGATTCTTCAGCAGTGAGGTTGCTTCTTCCCATTCACATACACAGAACGAAATAGAAACCTTTTCAGTCCAGAACTGCCTGGGACACGCTTGGCTACACTCTGGTTAAATCCTATCAGTACAATTTACTTTATGTCAAAGAGAGAAAGACAGGAGTTCACCACCACACCCAACACTGGCCAGTACCTGGTATGGGTGCAGGAGACTGTAGCTCTGAACTAAAGGAGACTCCACTTTCAGATTAGCCATGGTAGCTAAGAAGATGAATCACAGCCATACTCCCTTAGTGCTGGTGGGTGCTCTCTGTTTGGAGATCATTAACTGGACATCCTCACCACCGTTGAGGGTTCAGGATCCAGCCTCCCTGCCTTGCACTTGTCTGGAATGGTTTGGACAATAAACGAGAGGAAACCATACTGTTAGTGTCTCGGGCTGGTAGATACCAATTCATATGACCAAAATAAAATCCAAAGCCAAGCTTCCAGTATAAACACCATAGCCCAGGGGGGTCTCAAGTGCCATGGCTCAGCAATGTCTCAGCCTGTCTGTGACTCTGCCCCTCTCTGCCACTGGCTTCCATCTTCATGTCTTCCAACAATTCTTTGCTTTTCACTTTAGGAAAGGAGCATCATCCTCAGACACCTTCAGTTTTGTCAAAGGTGTTTGGAACACCCTAATTAGCTTTCCAGTGTCCTTAGTACAGGATGACAAATGACAAGTTAAATACCTTCTGGGCAATCCAACCCTCGTGTCTACCTGAGAGCATGCCACCCCCACCTCAGAACCTACCTGCTATGGTGTGTATGAGTGTCCCAAGAAGGTCCATGACTTAAAGGATTGTTTCCCAGGATAGTGGTATCTGGGGGCTATGGACCTGTAAAATGTGATGCCAAATAGAATGGCAATGGCTGGCATACCTTTCTAGAGCTTTGAAGGCTCCAACCCCTTTCTGTCTCTCTGCTTCCTACTTCATGATATATGCGGTTCACCCCTGGAAAAATATGCCATCCTTATTAGTGGCTAGAAGTGAAGGAGCCACATATCTTGAGCTGAAAATGCCAGACCTATAAGCTTATCTAAACCTTTTTCTCTTTATAAGTCAATTATTTAAGGCATTTTGTTATAGCCATGCAGTGTTAACTAATATACTGGGTGTATCCTAATGAGTGGTAGATGATCGGTTAGATGGAGAAAAGAAAGAAACTGTCTGAAATTATCATGCAACTACAACCCCTTCAGAAAACAGAATTCTAGTTAACAAAAGATGTTAAGACCCCCCTTTGCATGTATTGTAGAGGATTGCAAATATGTTAGGATTATAGAGAACAAAATAACATTCATTCTAATATCTACCATTCACCTCCATTGCATTCACAAAATCTTTGGCCACTGTGGTCTACTGATATTGTATTTTAAGAAACAAATATTTCGAATATGCTAGAACCCTAATGTCCCTTTCCCTGGTTTCGTGTTCCTGTCTCATTTTTTTTCTAGAGGTAATGACTGCCCTGATATTGGGTCTATTGCTCTACCATGGTGGTCTTTCATGCAATGACTTTCTGTAAAAAATACCCATCATGTTTTAAGTTTTATGTTAATTTTACATCTTAATAAAAAGTCTTAATTATATAAATTCTAAAAAGCATTTTATCTTTTCAGCATATTTTGTTACTCATGTTTAATATTCATGGATCCATGTTATATTTCAACATATGAATACACTGCATTCATTCTTCCATGTTTGAATTGATATTTTTTAATATTCATGGATCCAAGTTATATTTCAACATATGAATACACTGCATTCATTTTTCAATAGTTTTTCTCTATTGCAGATAATGCTTCATTCAATTAGTTTTTTTATGTATTTTTTTGCCATGTCCTTAAGGGCTTCTTAGTTTCAGATATACATCTAGAAATTAATTTACAGGGTATGCTGGCAAGCTTTGTCAACTTGATGGAACCTGCAGTCACCTGGAGTTCTCAGTGAGAGATTGTCTGTATTGGGTTGTCATGGGGGGGGGGGGTTGTCTTAAGTTACTTGATAGGGAAGACCCAACCTATGGCGGGTGGCACCATTCCCTAGGCATGGTGCCCTGACTGTATAAGATTAGAGAAACTGAGCCAGCACAAGCCAGCAAGTAGAGCATGCATGCATTCATTTGACTCAGCTTTTGAGCATGAGTGTGTTATAACTGGCTGTTTGAAGTTCCTGCCTTGAGTTTCCCACAATGATGAACAAGATCTTGGAAGTGTCAACTGTACTGAGCCTCTTCACCCCTACCAGAACTGCAACATAATGCATGGGAGATAGATTTCTTCAGCTTTCTGTCACTTTGAAGACTGCTTTACAAAATAGTCATTTTGTTGATAATTACAAAAGCATTGGCTGAATGTGGCCTGCTGGTGATAAACTGCAACCCCAGCTCCTGTGATGATGAGGCAGGAGGATAGCAGCTTGGCTACTAGTTGGATAGTCAAAACAATCCCTTGTTGTTAGGCCACAGCTATCCTGCTACACCGTAGAGGATTGGAAGTTACTCCTTCTATCCCATACATCCTCCTTGGCTGTAGATTGAGGAGAGTTCAAGACTAGTCAACTTAATGAAACTTTCATCTGAAGATTAAATGTGAAAAGCGACCTGAGAACGTGGCTCAGTGATTTCTCTAGCATGAGTATGGTTGGGCCAAACTGTAAAAGTAAATAAATACAATGAAATACAACAAAACAAAGAGTGAAAGAAAGCCTCTCTGCACTTGATAGATGGAAATGTCTTACTTTGGATTTTGTCAATTTTGTGGTTGGTGTAAAAAGATAAATTGTGATTTCATTTTATATTTTTATGTCTTCTACAATTTAGAATCTAAGCACTAGGGGAAGGTAGGACTCTCTGGACAGCCATGTTGGTCAGTCAGCTTTACTTTCTAAAAACTATCCCTGTGATTCCATGCACTTTATGAGTGGATAGAGAATTGTTTTTCTTATTGAATCATAAAGTTCTTTATATATTCTGGATAATAATCTTTATTGTTCACATGCATTTAAAGTATGTTTTCCCAGATGGTTTCTGGATTTTTCAATCATTTATGACTTTGCTTTATGAATAGTATTGAATTCTAATATAGTGACATTTATCAACCCATTAGTCTGTGGCATGTGTATAATGTGTAATGATTAGATCACAGTACCTGTCATATCTGTAACCTCAAACATTTATCATATCTTTGTGTTGCAAGTATTGAAGCCCTCTCTACTAGTTGGATAGTCAAAACAATCCCTTGTTGTTAGGCCACAGCTATCCTGCTACACCGTAGAGGATTGGAAGTTACTCCTTCTATCCCATACATCCTCCTGTGTGCCAGTCATCCTCCTTGATCCCACCCACACTTCCAGATGCTGTCTACCATCTTCTTCTTTAAGATCAAGTTTTCAGCTTCTATATTATATATAGACATAAAAATATACGCCCTCTTCTTGATGTGTGTGACATTTTACCTACTATATTAATATATCTACTAGTTCCATTCATATTGTGACATTAAAATTCCATAATAGCATCTTACTGTTTAATATTGAGTGTATATGTATATATATTTTAGCATAAATATATATTGTATGTCTAGCAATGTAAAAATTTAACACACAGACATACCTCTCTTAGTTTGTTCATGTTAATGAACTCTGAAGTTATTTCTGCATCTTGATGACTGTTAATAGTGTTCAATAATCTCCTTACTAGAAGTATTTCAGTCCCTTTGGATGTACAACTAGTAGTGGGGTTGAAGGACTGGTTTGTTGTTGTTGTTTGTTGTTTTCAGGCAACTCCACAGTGTTTTCTGTAATACTAAGCCAGCTTGTGTTCCCATGGACAGTATGGTATAGCTTTTCCTCATCCTTGCAAGCACTTGTACATTTCACATTTTTTGATAATAGCAATTCTGAAGTGAGATGATATCTCATCTCATGGCAGGGTTTATTTGCATCTCTTGCATGACTTCTAACATTGAGTATTTTATTACATGTCCATTGGACATTCTGGACCTCTTCTGAGATGTGCCTCTGCAGGCAGTCCACTCATTTTTAATTAGATTGTTGGGGGGGTTGTTGTTGAATTGTTTGAGCTCATTATATATTTTGGAGATTAATCCCTTGTCAGATAAACTGCAAATATCTTCTCCCATTCTGTAGGTTACATCTGGATGTCTCCTTTGCAGCAGAAAGGAAGCTTTAGAGTTTGATGTAGTCCCATCTGTACATTTGTGTTCCCTTGATTGCCTCGGCATTTGAAGTCATATCCAAAATAACTTTTCCCAAACCAATATTATGAAGTATTTTCCCTATGTTTTCTTTTAGTTGTTTCATAGCTCTGGGTCTTACAAATGATGAATTGTGTTTTGCATATGGTGGGGGAGGGATTTATTTCATTTCTGCTGCATCTGGATACTCAGTTTTCCCAGCACTATCTATAGAAAGGTGTTTTCCTCTCCCTAATAACTTTCTGCCTTCTAAGAGATCAGTTAGTGGGCTATAGATATGTAGGTTAATCTCTGTGTTGTCTGTTTTGTTTCACAATGTTGTTCTATGTTTTCTGGTCTTCATTCCACACTGATTTTGAAATATGCTTTAGTGTTAGATGTTTTCTCCTGTTGGTTGTTCTTTTGCTCAGGAGTCTTATGTGCCTCCATAAATTTCAGGAGTGCTTTTTTCTTTTTCTGTAAATAATGCTATTGATATTGTGATAGGAATTGCATAGAATACTTAGATTTCTTTGGGCATTATGAACATAATAGCAATTTAAATTCTTCCAGTCCATGAAGACTCTCCCATTTTGTGTAGCTGTGTGTATGTGTGTATTTTTCGATTTCTTTTAACACTTTTAGCTGTCAACTTGATGGCCAAGAGTAACCTGGGAGAAAAAGGGGCTTGTTCTCTTGGGTAATTGTCTTGATCAGGTTCAATGGTGGGCATGTCTATTAGGGCTTGTGTTGATTGTCCTCTTGAGGTAGGAGGGCATAGGCCACGATGTCTGATGCAATTTTCTATGCAAGATGTCCTGGATTTTATAAGGACAATAAGCTGTTTAAAAATGAGCTCTTGAGCAAATTTGAGAGCAAGCTAGCAATTAACATTCCTCCATGGTTACTGCCTTGAGTTGTTGCCCTTGAATTCCTTCTGTGATGGCCTATGAGCTGGAATGATAAGCCAAATAAACCCTCTCTTTCCCTAAATTGCTTTTGGTCATGGACTTTATCAGAGCAACAATGAAAGAAAGGAAAACTATTTTGCAATTTTCATTGTAGAGATTCTTCACTCTCTTGGTCAAATTTATTCTTAAGTGCTGTTTCTTTGGTTGGTTGGTTGCTGTATTTATTGTTTTGGTGGTAAATGTTGGTTTGCATTTCTGTTTGTAGATATTCTGAATAGGATTGTTTCTTTATTGTTTTATATCTATATTTTAAAATGTTAGTGGTTTTTATATGTTGATTTTGTATCCTGAATCCTCATTTAGCTTATCAATTTTAATAGTTTCTTAGTGGTGGAATTAGGGGTTTTTAACATACAAAGTCATGCACATTCAGTTAGGGATTATTTATTCTTCCACTTTCCTACTTGATGCACTTTCTTTCTTTTCCCTTATTGTGGTGGCTGTGACTTCCAGTACCACAGTGAGTGAAAGCACGTCAGGTGTGGGCATTGTTGGCATGTATGTGCTCTAAGGGAAGTGAGCCCAGCCTTTCTCCATCCATATGGCATTAGCTATGAATCTGTCGTACATATTCTCTAGCATGTGGAGATACAGCTATCTTGTCACTTTTCATCCTTTCTTCTTTTCCTATTCTCTCTTTCTGTGTCTCCTCTCTCTCTCTCTCTCTCTCTCTCTCTCTCTGTGTGTGTGTGTGTGTGTGTGTGTGTGTGTTTTCTGGAGGTCAAAGGACAGTCTTTGAGAGTCACCTCTTTTTTTCTACCATGAGGGTCCTAGAGACAAAGGTAGTTTGCAAGATTCTACAGCAGGTGCCCTTACCCATAGAGACAACTCACTGGTCTACTATATCCTTTTTATATCTAATTGTTTGCATTTCTTAATAATAAAGCATAGTAAAAGTTTATAAAACATTTTTGCTGCATGTAGGTTTTTTGTCTTACTGGATTTACTAAGGCCTCATAGTGACCAGCATGCTTGTTAACTAAATCTAATGGTATTGACGTTAGATTTTACTACTAACATGGATACTTTTGTTTAGCATAAGTTTGTTGAAATGGTAGATAATATTTATACAGTTTTAAAAGGTTTCTTGATTTGTAATTTACTAAGATTTTAAATATAAATGAATGTTAAATTCTTAAGTATCTTTTGGCACATCTATAGCATTATTTTTCATAGATTATTTTTCATTTGTTAACATCAGGTAATGCCTCAATAGATTTTATAACAAAACATCTTTCCATTCCTAAGACAATACTACTAAGAAACACTTGATTCTTATTCCAAAGGCCACATATCCTAAAAGTTTAAATCAATAATTTTTTTACTTTAAAATCTTTAGCTACTTACTCTTAATTTTTTTATTTTGTTTCCTATCATTTCTTTATTTTAAGACTGGGTTGCGTTCAACTTATACATGGCAATAAAGGATATGAACAGAAGTATTTACCACCAAATGTAACAACTTAATTTTTGTCCCTGAAGTGGATCTTCATGGTATATCAAACCAACTACTACTTGTTATCTGACCTCAATGTATACACCATAACTAGGTAAATGTAATATAAAATATGTGTAAGGCATGAACAGAGGGGATGGAGAGGACAGAATTGTTCACTCTCCTCATTAAGGACCATGAAGATCAGTATATCTCTTCAGAGGCACCACAGAGATGACTCATGTCAGACATTTATCTACAGACTCATTGAGTCCTGTATCCTGAGTCAACATTTAGAACTTATGTCTTTAACTGCTTAAGGCAACCATGTGATATCTTGAACCTGGAGGGTCTCTCTTCTTGGAAGTTGTCCTGAGTTTAGGGATGGTGCCTGGTGGTGACGAATGCTATTCTGGTTGAGGCCACTTCTGTTTTTCTTCATCATTGGTGATTATATCATTTTGAGACTGATACTCATTTAATCTTTCATGGCTCTGGTGCTCAGCAAAGAAACTATGTTATGCTCCACAATTAGATTTTTGATATTATGAAATAATTCTAATATAATTGTTTGTGGTGGTAAAATGCCAAGCTAGTCTAGAAATATGGTTTTGATGGCTGCTGAGCAGTTCTGCTTCTGAATATCTGTACTAATCACACACGCATGCAATTACTGAGAAATAACTGTACAAAAGGATTGTGTACATGTAGATATAATAACATGATGACCTGCTCTGTTGCCTTTAAAGGAGATTTCAGAAATTGATTAGAACATTTAGTGCTGTTCCTTCGTTCAAGGATTTGTGAACCAAATACCTTTTTCCAATTAGAAACACAAAGAGAAGTCTTTTCTACCCCCTCCCCTCACTGTGTAGAATATAGGGAGAAAGATGTGGACCTCCTGGGAATTTTCTCCTTGATTAACTGTGGAGTAATAAACAGAGAAAAGCAGTAACATTTCACACAGGCAGGCCCTAAATCTTCACCTTTATGGCCCGCATTTGCCAACTGTCTCCCTGTTTGACAGACAAAGTACATCTGTGAATTTGGAACATCTCAGGTTATAGTTAAGGTGTGAAATTAGATTTCCAGATATACATCTTCACCCAAAACTTCAGCTACAGTGGGGAAAAGCCAATTAAGGAAGCTTACCTTGGCCTACAGAAATCCGACCTACAAAGTGGTGGAAGAACTCTGAGGTGGAGAGGCTTTCCCCGGGTTCCAGGCGAGGCCCCTTCTTGATGGAGACCCTGAACATCTCTGGGCTCTTCCTGCCCAGAGGCTGGAGTCAGGAGTTCATGCAGTTAACAAAACTCGATTTCTTTGAGATGTGCGGCTTGACGTAAGAGTGGGCAGAAACCAGTGCTTTTTAAAAGGTACGCTTCTGTGCGCACTTAGACTGGCTAGAAGAAAGCTCCCAACCAGGAAAAAGCTACTAGACTCAAAACAGGCCAATGAGGATCGACTTCAGTATCCCGAAGCAAAACAACATTGGCATCATTGGTACTGAGAACTAACGGAAACACTCCCATTGCTCAGAACGACTGTGGGAGACGTGTGGAGTTTCCCGAACAGATATCGTGTGCAGCTGTCCACTCAGTAATCAGTAGTTATAGCCAAGTGGTGGTGGCGCACGCCTTTAATCCCAGCATTTGGGAGGCAGAGGCAGGCAGGTCTCTGAGAGTTTGAGGCCAGCCTGGTCTACATGCTAGATCCAGGACACCCAAGGCTATACAGTGAAACTCTGTCTTGATAAACCAAATAATAAAAATTTTAAAAATAATAATAATTTAAAAAATTATGTTGTTCAGAAAAGATACCAAAAAGTTCATTAGACTATTTTATAGTTAAAAATTGAGGCTCAAACAGTTGTATAAAGGGTCCAAAGATACACAAATGTGTCCTTTGGCAAAGTAAATCTTGTCTGTACTCCAAAATGGAAACAGATCAGTTCATAGATTATAAAATAGCCTACATAGTCTTTTTTATTAATTATTTTTTGAGTCAGGTTTGTCTCTAGCTCAGTATATAACCCAGGGTGACATTCAATCCCTTGTCTTCCTGCCACTCCTATCCTCATGCGTAAAGAGAAAATGCAGGAAGAGGCTAGACATGTCAGCTTATTAGAGGAGACACAAAAATGAGATGAAGGTGCTGTAAATCCTCAAGAAGATTATAATCCAATCAGATGAAGCAAATGCATCTTATTTGAAGTAATTAAAGAACAAAATGTCAACAAATGCAAGCTAGGCACCTAGAGATGGTTGCAAGACAGCCATCTGGACGTTTTAGTATTAGCTGTGCAATGTGTTGGAGTGGGATAGATAGATAACCATTTCCTAAAGGAATTCTTCTGCCAAAGTTAAGCCGGAACTAAGTGACCAGGACAAAGCAAGGTGAGGCTTGATTGGCTTCTAGATATGGCGGTCATGAAGGTCAGGTCTACCAGTCATGGCCACAGCCAGAGGTGCACTGTGAAAGAATTATCAATTTGGAGGCACTGAACCCCAAGATCTTTGTGTAAGAAAAAAAATCCTCTTCCCAGTGAATGATTTTAACGTTGTAAGCACATGAAGAAGAAGAGAATTTGGATCCCTAACTCACACCATGTGCAAAGTAACAAAGCAAATTATAGGAGCTAAAAATGAAAAACAACCAGCAGTAAATAAAGTTGTAAATTTTCATGCCCTTCAGTTAGGCAGCAGCTACTTACACATGAAATGAGAAGTGTTAGCAGCAACAGCAAAATAAGACAGGCAAAAATACTTTGTTGAAATTACAAAACTTTGTACACCACAGGATGATAACAAAGTAAAAAAGAAAGGTTTCCAAGTGGGCAAAACAATTTCAAATTATATATCATATTAGAATCTTGCATATGACAAGTAACAGATTATAACAACATTGTGTATGTGTGTGTGTGTATGTGTGTGTGTGATCATATTCCCATGTATATGGGTGCATGTGTGTGTTCAGCTTTTTTCACATGTGCAGGTGGAATACTAATGTTGATGCTGTCACTCTTGATCACTCGTAATTGAGGCAGTCAAACCACCTGTAGTGGGTATTGGCAAGGATGTTGAAGCCCAGGCCCCATGCTGCTGGTTGGGATGCAGAAATGCCACCACTTTGAAGAAGTCTGGCCATTCTTCAGGTTGCTACACAGAAGGTTCCCATGTAATTTAGTAATTCTGAGTCTAGAAAAATGAAAACAAGTACACATGAAAATTTATACCTGACTGTTCACGTCAGAAATATTCTTGGACCCAAAGAATGTAAACCATCTGCATATCTACTATCTATTGAAAATCTATATGCCAAAAAGTGGGCTGAATCCTCAAAATATTATGCTGTTCCAAGGAAGCCACACAATATGTAACTCTATAAAACATATCTAGAATACACATTATAGAGACTGAAGGTTAGCTGTTTCCTGGGACTAGAGTTAAAGAGCAGGAGTAGAAATGAGAAATGGACACAAATGGTTCATGAATAGTTTGAGTTGAAGAAAATGCTCTAAAATAAGATTGTGGTGAGTCTCCCACATTGTAATTTTCCTGGCTAACTTTAACTATAAACTTAACACATTCTAGAACCACTTTGGAAGAGAGCCTTAGTGAGAAACTGTCTTTATCAGGTTAGCCTGTGACTTCGTCTGTAGGGGAGTCTTGACTGTCCATTGATGTAAGAAGATCCAGCCCACTATGGGTGACCCTGCTCCTAGGCAGGGAGTCCTGAACTACAGAGGTGAAGTAAGCTAGCTGAGCACAAGCAAACTGGCAGCATTTGTTTCTTCTGCTCTTGACTAGATGTGGGATGACAAGCTGCCTGAGACTGCCCGCCTTGGCTTCCTGTCAGTGATGACTATAAAGTGAAAGTGTAACCTAAATAAACCCTTTATCTCCTAAGATGCCTTTTTGTTGGCTTTTTAAAAAAACACACACAGCAACAGAAGTAAAACTAGCACAGTGATAAACACACTAGCAGAACCCATGTTAAGAGGGTGATTTATACAGTGAAGTACATTAAAATTAAGCTGTTAAAGTCCTAAGATGGCGGAAGACAAGATATAAGAGACTGAGATCAGAGATGTGGAAATAAACAAAGACAGTGTTGGCATAGGGAGCCAGGTAGGTGAGTCAGCATAATGGCCTTGATGCAGATACAATGGGGACAAATGAAGAATTATGTGACGGTACCAAGGTGAGACACGTATTTATTAAAACAGCCAGAATTCCATACCTGTAATGATGGTGCATACCTATGACCATCATTGGGAGGCAGAGGAAGAGGATAAGGAATTCACCTAAATAGCTAGCCTGAGGTCCACCTGACTATGTGAGACCATACCTCAAAAACTAAAACCCAAACAAAGTAAAATCCATATGTAGACTCTCCCCACCATCTTCTGAATAAGGTAGAGTAGCTGAAGAATCATTTTAAAGCATTTTACTGTTTGAAGCAAAATTCACCATGGTCTTTAGTTCTGCCTTGTCAAGATAAACATGTTATTATGACAACATTTGAAAACTTTTGTTTGTGTAAAAAGTGACCAAGATCTGTTGTACATTTACAATATATAAATATTTGTACAATCAGGGTCAGAAAGACACATTTTCAAGTTAGCATTGTATTTTTTGAAATATCAGCTGTTACCAAAGAATCAGGCACTACGTAGCTGGCCCAGCTATCCCCCATGGGGGCATGCCCGCTGTACATAAAAGGCAGGACTGTTTCGGTGTTGTGTGGAGTGTTGAGAAGGTATTGTTGATGCTCCCGACATTCAGCTTAATCAAGATACGACCCTTCAACCAACCTAACAATATGTTTACATTACACAGACAGAATTTTAATATTCCATTAAATATTTAGCTAACACCACTGAAGCACAGCACAAGCAGCAACGTGTCTGCATCCAAATGGGAAATGAATCAGGAAATGAATCAGGCTTCAGTCCTGCCTGGAACATTACATTACACCAGGTGAGAGCACACTACAGAAGGGAGAAATGGGAAATGAATCAGGCTTCAGTCCTGCCTGGAACATTACATTACACCAGGTGAGAGCAGACTACAGAAGGGAGAAATGGGAAATGAATCAGGCTTCAGTCCTGCCTGAAACATTACATTACACCAGGTGAGAGCAGACTACAGAAGGGAGAAATGGGAAATGAATCAGGCTTCAGTCCTGCCTGGAACATTACATTACACCAGGTGAGAGCAGACTACAGAAGGGAGAAAAAGGTAGTTGGCCTTGAGCCACACATGAAACTAAACCTTTTTGTTGGTAAGAGGACTTGAACTTGGAGAGGCAGGTGCCCACTACCTGTTTTATATAGGGATGTCGCAAGAAGCTCTTCTGACTCTCTGAGGAACTTGCTTTAAACTGTTTATCTTTTCACTCATGCAGTTTCTTTCAGTATGTTTCAAAGTAAGATAATATTCTGATTTCCATGTCTCAGCAATACTCTGGTAGCACCAACAGGCATTCTTAAAAACCTACTTGACCTTTGTGTCCCCAAAGCAATGGAACTACCAAATACCATAACAGGAATAACAGTAGTTTATGTTTAATTAGAATAATATAGTAAGAAAAAACTATCACCTATATTGTTTTATTTAAATTATCTTGGGACCCAGCCATACCACTTCTGGGTATACATCCAAATGACTCTTCACCAAATCACAAGGAAGTTTCCTCATCTATGTTCATAGCAGCCTTATTTGTAATATCTAGAAACTGGAAACAACCCAGATGTCCCTCAACCGAAGAATGGATTTAAAAACTGTGGTATATCTACACAATGGAATACAACTCATCTATCAGAAACAATGAAATTATGCTATTTGCAGCCAAATGGATGGAACTAGAGAAGTTCATCTTGAGTGAGCTAATCCAGACTCAGAAGGATGCACATGGCATCTATTCACTTATAGGCAGATTTTAGCTATATAGTACAGAATAACTATACTACAACCAATGCACCAAAGGGAACATGAACATTGACTGGTTTTTTTTTCCTCCCTGTCAATGAGACACTTTTCCCTAGTGGTGCTGCCTTGTAGGCCCCCAGTGTATGAGGAGGCTCTTGGCCCTCATATGACTGCTGAACTGGGGCGGGGGACTGTTATGTAGGGACACTCCACTCCAGAGGAGTGGGATGGAAGTGTTAGGGGGTAGAGGGTGGGAGGGAAGGACTGGGAGGGGTGGAAAGAGGACACTATGATGGAGATGTAACCGGAAGCAATAAATAAATAAATTTTGAAAAATTATCCACTAGAGACAACTATGTTATTTATCCATTCAATATGGGATTTCACTTTCTTATAAATATGTGAAGTAAAAAACTTAGTCCATAGAAAACAAAGCAGTGTCCATAGAATAGGTATTTATTATGATAGCATGTTCAGAAAAAGTTATTTTTTAATCCTTTCTGCTCTCCAAAAAACCAAAAGGGAAACAGGCCATGAATATGAACACATTTCATTACACAGACATGCAAAATTGTCAAAGTTTAAAAAAAAGCTTTAAAAATTTTAAAAGAAATTAAAATTTTGTATCTCAAAATTACCATGCAACTGTTAAATTGAATAATTGTGTATGCTTGTATAACCAATATACTGTGTTACAGTAAATTATCAAAAATATTACATATATGCTTATTTTTTCAAACTCTTGCATAATTACATGCATTGTTTATAAATAATGACAAATTATTTCATACTCCAATAAAGTTTTTGTCACCAGGAGAAAAAAAGATACTCTGCATAAACACCCATGACAAAAAGCAATGTGTAAATGAAGGAGTTCATTTTGGCTTATGGGTCCAGAGTCTGTCATGGTGGGAAAGCGTGGCAGACAGAAGAGAAACCTGAGGAATCACATTTTCAACCTCAAGCCAGAAGCAAAGAAAACAAACATGAGGTAGTAGGAGATTTTCGGTCCTCAAAGCCTGCCTCTAGTGATATACTTCCTCCAGCAAGGTTATACCTTCTAAACCTCCCCAAATAGTGCCACCAACTAGAGACTAAGTGTTCAAATACCCAGGCCCATAGGGGACAGTTATTCAAACCACCACACACTGGAACTAGTGAAGTAGCCTGACAAGGGTCCAGCCTTAACAATGAAAAGATGAAAGGTCATACATACTAGGTCTTGTTTCTTCTTGCAGCCCTCCTGCCTCAGGGCCCTTGCTGTGGATGGAGGACTCACCCTTGCACCATCCTGTCGCATTGTCTTTTCCTCCATACCCTGTTCAGGTATCACCCAAGCACAAAGGGCTATGTCAGCAAAGGGCCTCCCGATTATCCCACAAGCTCTGTCCCTTTTCAAGATGCCTTTCTGCCTTCTTCAATGGAAAGTGCATGAAAGGCCTGATCTAGTTGCTACTGAATATCAACAGGCACAAATAACCCCTCGGTTCCAGTGACTGACTCATTCTAAATGACCCAAGTGGCTCAATTTTGGCAAAAGAAACTCCACACTGCAACATCCTGCTGCTTATCAGGCCGTCCCAGCAAGAGGCCACTCTATGCTCAACAAATTGTTTTTGAAAAAAAAAAAAAACATAATGAATGGTGAAGGCAAAGGAAGTTGAGACGGTGGAGAGAGAAAAGATATTAATAAGTGAATTCATATTTCTCCGTGTGGAGACCAAAAGAGATGCAGTGATTTTAGGGGCTGACTGGATCAAATTGAATGTGTTGTTTTGAGCCGTGATACCTCTTTATTTTGGCTTTAACATTTCATCACACCTAATACATTGGGTTGGAATTTCAATAGCAGGTTTAATATACCATGAAGCTAGTATAGACTCACAGATTATACATATTCATGGAATCAGTCACAGCCTCACTTCTCAGATGACTGGCAAAGTAGAGTATCAACAAGAGAACAGTCAAAGAAACGGGGGTATTTCAATTGCTATTTACTTACGGCATCTTTCTAGGGAAAATAAACAAAATGAAAGATCGTTTCTAATGATAAAGTAGAACTAACAAAACAATGTTCTAAACTGTCATGTTTTTCCTCCTCATACAACAAAGCATTTTAAGCAGCACTGTGAGGCAGCATTTCCACCAGATGTGGCGGCAATATCTAAATGCAAAGTTGGTTAATAATACTGCAACTTTAATTCTTCCCAAAGATATCCTTTGAACAGCGCAAATCAAATCAAGCAGGTACTTGTGGGAAGTAGATATCTCTAGTGGATCTTTGCATTTTCATTTACAAGAACCTCTTGTGAATTGCAGTTATTTCCCTGGGAGTCCTTCAGCCCTGAGTGGGTGTGGGACTTCCTAACCAGTCTGAAGGGTATGATAAGGTGACACCAGCCTCCCACATTCTTGGAAGTGTCAGCTCATGGCAGGACCATAGGCTCACTAAGGAGTGTGTGTTACATTTCCCCTGACAAATACTTTTTCATCCTTGTGCCTCAGCACTTTCTTCTCTGTGATAAAGTGATTGTGGTCTCAGGTTCTTAGGACAGTGGAAGGATAGGCTTTGGAAGTCAAAGATGAAGAAAACACTTCAAACTTAGGGCTGAAATTCTTCCTGGACCTCCTGGTGGCCTACTACCCGACAGGATGCTAGGTTCACTCCCTGTGAGTGTGAGGGGGTGCCTCATCTATTACACCATTCCATCCTGTAGGCCACCTTGTGTAGCCAGTGTCTTTACATTCTACCTGCAAAACTGCAAGATCTCTAGTGGCTTACTCAAGATCAGACCTCAGGGACACAGCAGAGGCCGGATTTGAAGCTTGTCCTTCCCAGGGGGCACACTGGCCCTTCATGAACATACATGCATCTCTCCTGAACAATCAACTGATTTGAATGAAAAGCATTTCACCAACTTTAGAGGTTTTGTGAAAGGCCCATGGCCAAGCCTGCTTCTCTGTCACATTCATGCTTTCCTCCTGGCACTGTCTTCACACGTCTCTGTGTCAGCAGGAGAGCTGTCTGCAGACCCAGGGCTTTCTCATTGCAATTTGGAATGTCAACAGGAGCTCCGCTATATTGAAGCAGTGTGTGGAGTAACACCCACTCTAGCACATGTGCAAGCATTCTGTGCACACTGGCAGTGTTTACCCCACAAAGAGTGAGGTTCCTCTTTCCAGAGAATAGGCAATGGGCAGTCGCTGTTGACACAGTACATTCCACAGCACGCAGGTGCATTAGTGAGCCTCAGATCCCAGGTTTGCAGCTGTCACTGTCCCTGCATCAAAGCAGAGGCATCTGGGTTGTGGGTGGAAATTCGAGTCACATCGACGCCTGCATTAAATGTTTCCTGGAACCCCCTTGCAAAAGGTTCATTTTCCAAATGGGTTTTGTTAATTTAATTTATTTTTTCTTTTTTTGTGGCTAGAAACCTAGAGGAAAATTGAGATGAATAAAAGGGGTTAAACTCCCCCAGGGGATGGCTTGTCTGCAGACCACTTTCCAGGCAGGCAACTGTATATAGAACACACACATGGTAATGACTACCACTTGTCAAAGGATCTGATATGTGTTTTGCAGAATAAAACAGCTCGTATCTTCAGCACTTGATAAACCATTCTCTGGGGAAATGAATGAAGGCTACACGTCGCTGTCTCTGCTGCCTAAACACACACTTGTTTGAAGTGAAGGCAGCAAAAAAAAAAAAAAGAGGCAGAACAAAACCCCTGCTGCTTCTGCTCACAGGATACATTCTCTTTCTGTAACATATTTTCTTGTCCTGGTAGAAAATGAGTTCAGGAAATGCAAGAAGAGGAAATATTCCAGTCTGAAAATGGATTTGGACTCGGCAAAACTGAATGAGGCAGAATATGGAAGGCCACCTGTCTAGGCAAGTGTAGAGGATTTGCCAGATGAACGGGGTCAGAGTCCAGATGACTCAAGAGAAGCCTGTGTTGGTCCTGCTGAGGAATTAGCTCAGACAAATCAGAAGAAGACCCAGAGGCAGATCAAAAATGGCACATTCGAAATAAAATCATGGTAATGTTGAGAGCAGATGTGATTTTATTAGTGAGTCAGCTTTGGGTGAAGTAGATGCTGGATTGCTTGAGGGGGGAAAATCACAATCTTTCTGTACATAATTATGCTCCTGTTAGGAGGACAATACGACTAAATCTACTTGGGCTGGTGTGTAGGGATCGCTTTCTACTTCCTTCTGCCCTGCATATTATTTATGGTCGTGGTTGGGTTATACCCTGAATATCACATTTCTCACACCAACAACACTGAGTAATTGGGTGCTGCTGGGCTCCCTGTTCAACACTGAGACATTCTGATTACAGCCATATTTTATCTCTTGAGCTGCTTTAGATTTTTCAAGCTGTGAAAACCCTGTTCTCGCATTTTATATTCATAAAATTGAGTAAACCATCCCTGCTACTTTCTTTTCTCTTCAAGAATCAAGTGCCGTGGCTAGCTCATCTGGGTCAAGGCAGTCTAAGACATTGGGTGTTTTCTGTCTGGGCCTAGGTGAAAACCTGAGCCATTTTCTGTAGTAAAGTACAAAAATAGGGCGAGGCCATGTTCTGAACTGCAGAAGCAATCAGTCCAGTTTAGACGACAGCCAGTCCAGCCACTCACAGACGGTGTGCAGCGTGCGCTTGTATTGGTTGAGCTAGCAATGCCCATCTCAACTCAATAAGGACTTTAAATTTTTATGGAATACCTTTTTAATAATATCTTTATGAAATATAAATATTTATGGAATACCAATTAAAATGTGTGTGTTTTATGCATACATACAGCAAGTAGGCTATTCTTCACCTACACTTCAAATATTTATTCCTCCAACAAAATACTTTATTTCACCACCATGCCTCCTTTCATTTCTTTGTTTTCCCTGTGTTATTGATATTTTTTAATTCTACACATGAAGTTGTGTAGTTCCATCTCTGTTATGTTCCTCTAGTACCACATCATCCTCTACTGTAAAAGAAGTGTGTCCCTGCAGCATCTCCTTTCATAATTTCTTCAGGGATTTTTATCACTAATGGATGCTGGGTTTTGTCCCAGGCCATTTGTAAATCCACTGAGATGATTGTGCGATTTCTGTCTTAATGTGAGGAATTACTTGACTGCTTTATGTAATGTAGAACCATCCCTGCATCTCTGTTGTGAAGCTCACTTGGTCTGTTAGGTTGGCTAAAGATTTGGTTTTTTTTTATGTTTATTTATTACTTCAAGTTACATCTCCATCACAGTCTCCTCCCTCCACCCTCCAAGTCCCACCCTTCCTTCTCCCACCTATCTTACTCCTCCAGTGTGGGGTGCCCCTACATATAAGAACCCCTCAGTTCATCAGTTAATGAGGGCTAAGAGCTTCCTAGTACACTGGGGGCCTACATGGCAGCTCCACTAGGGCAAAGTGTCCCACTAACAGGTAACAAAGTCTGTGTTCCTGATCCTTTCGGTCTGTTGGTTGTAGGATAGTTATCCTGTAATATATGACTAAAATCCAGTTATAAGTGAGTAGATGCCATGTGCATCTTTCTGAGCTGGGTTAGCTCACTCAGGGTGAGCTTTTCTGGTTCCATCCATTTGGCTGCATATTGCATGATTTCCTTCTTTCTGATGGCTGAGTAGTATTCCATTGTGTAAATGTATCACAGTTTTTCCATTCTTCAGTTGAGGGATATCTGGGTTGTTTCCAGTTTCTAGCTATTACAAATAAAACTGCTAGGGACATAGTTGAGGAGATGTCCTTGTGATTTAGTGAGGAATCTTTTGGATGTATGCCCAGGAGTGGTATGGCTGGATCTTGAGACAGAGCTATTTCAAGTTTTTTAAGATACCATCAGACTGATTTCCATAGTGGACTCCCACCAGCAATGGAGGAGTGTTCCCCTTTCTCCACAACTTCGCCAACATGTGCTGTCATTTGAGTTTTTGATCTTAGCCATTCTGACAGGTGTGAGATGGAATCTCAGAATCATCTTGAGTTGCATTTCTCTTATGATTAAGGGTGTTGAGCATTTCTTCAAGTGTCTCTCAGCCATTAGATATTACTTTTTGTGAATTTTCGGTCTAGCTCTGTTCCCCATTTTTTGGTTGGATTATTTTGTTTCTTGGTGATTAATTACTTGAGTTCTCTATGAATTATCGATATTAGCCCTCTGTCAGATGTGGGGATGGTAAAGATCTTTTCCCAATCTGTAGGCTGCAGTTTTGTTCTGATGATAGTGTCCTTTGCTTTACAGAAGCTTCTCAGTTTCATGAGGTCCCATTTTTTGATTGTTGGTCTTAGAGCCTGAGCTGTTGGTGTTCTGTTCAGGAAGTTTTCACCTGTGCCAATGAGTTCCAGACTTTCCCCCACTTTTTCTTCTATTAGATTTAGTCTGTCAGGCTTTATGTTAAGGTCTTTGATCCACTTGGACTTAAGTTTTGTTCAAGATGATAAATATGGGTCTATTTGCATTCTTTTACATATTGGCATCCACTTAGACAATCACCATTTATTAAAGATACTTTCTTTTTTTCCATTGTATGGTTTTGGCTTCTTTGTCAAAAATTAAGTGACCAAAGGTGTGTGGGTTTATTTCTGGGTCTTTGATTTGATTGCATTGATCAACTGATCTTTTTCTATACCAGTACCATGCTGTTTTTATTACTATTGCTCTGTAGTATAGCTTGAAATCAGGGATGGTGATGCCTCCAGATGTTTTTTTTATTGTACAGGATTGATTTAGCTATTCTGGGTGTTTTGTTTTTCCATATGAAGTTGAGAGTTATTGTTTCAAGGACTGTAAAGAATTGTGTTGATATTTTGAAAGGAATTGCATTGAATCTGTAAATTGCTTTTGGTAGGATGGCCAATTTTATTATGTTGATCCTACCTATCCATGAGCATGGGAGATCTTTCCATCTTCTGATGTCCTCTTTAATTTCTTTCTTCAAGAATTTGAAGTTCTTCTCATACAGGTCTTTCACTTGCTTGGTTAGAGTTACCCCCAGGCATTTTATATTGTTTGTGGTTATTATGAAGGTTTTTGTTTCTTGGCCCATTTATCTTTTCTATAAATAAGGGCTACCAATTTTTTGAATTAATTTTTGTCTCTGGCCACCTTGCTGAAGGTATTTATCAGTTGTAGGAGTTCTCTGGTGGAATTTTTGGGGTCATTTATGTATACTGTCCTATCATCTGAGAATAGTGATACCTTGACTTCTTCCTTTCCAATTTGTATCCCCTTGTTCTCCTTTAGTTTTCTTATTGCTCTAGCAAGAACTTCAAGTACTTTGTTGAAGAGATATGGGAAGAGTGGGTATCCTTTCCTTGTCCCCAATTTTAAAGGAAATGCTTTATGTTTCTCTCCATTTAATTTCATATTGGCTCCTCGTTTGCTGTATATTGCCTTTATTATTTATAAGTATGGTCCTTGTATGCCCATTCTCTCCAGGACTTTTAACATGAAGAGGTGTTGGATTTGGTCAAATATGTTTAAGCATCTAGCGAGATGATCATGTGATTTTTTTTCTTTCAGCTTGTTTATTTGGTGGATTACATTGATGGATTTTCATATGTTGAACCACCCCTGCGTTCCTGGGATTAAGGCTACTTGATCATGGTGTATCATGCCTTTTATTTGTTCTTGGATTTCGTTTGCAAGTATTTTATTATTTTTGAGTCTATGTTCATGAGGGAAATTGGTCTGAAATTCTCTTTCTTTGTTGGGTCTTTGTGTGGCTTAGGTATCAGGGTGACTGTGGCCTCATAGAATGTGTTTGGCAGTGTTCCTTCTGTTTCTATTTGGTGGAAGAGTTTGAAGAGTATTGGTATTAGCTCTTCTTTGAAGGTCTGGTAGAATTCTGTGCTGAAACCATCTGTCCCTGGTTTTTGGTTGGGAGACTTTTAATGATGGATTCTATTTCCTTAGGGGTTATAGGACTGTTTAATGTGTTAACCTGATCTTGATTTAACTTTTCTAGATAGAATCTATCAAGAAAATTGTCCATTTTGCTTAGGCTTGCAAATTTGGTTTAGTACAGATTTTTGAAGTAAGATCTAAAGAGTCTCTGGATTTCCTCGATGTCTGTTGTTATTTCTCCCTTTTCATTTCTGATTTGGTTGATTTAGGTTTTTTCCCTCTGCCTTTTAGTTAGTTTGGCTAAGGGTTTGTCAATTTTGTTGATTTTCTCAAAAAACCAACTCTTGGTTTTGTCGATTCTTTGTATTGTTCTTTTTGTTTCTAAGTAGTGATTTCAGCCCTGAGTTTGATGATTTCCTGCCATCTCTTCCTCTTGGAAGTGTTTGCTGCTTTTTTTTCCTAGCTCTTCCACCTCTGCTGTTAAGATGCTAATATGAGCTGTCATGATTTTCTTTTTGATAGCACTTAGTGCTATGAACTTTCCTTGTAGCACTGCTGATGGGTGATGTTATGCATTCTAAATGTTAAATAATTGGTCCTGCTTGGTGTCTGTTACTTACATTGTCTTTGATTGGTGGAATAAATGCTGAGGCCTGAGATTGGACAAAGACACAGATAGGTATGCCGGCTTCTGAAGCAGAGAGGTTGATGGGAAGCAGAAGCAAGGAGCAGGGAGAAGGAGACACACAATGTGGTAGATTAAAGAAGATCATTCTGATGTGGCCTGGAACATCGCCATAATGTGGAGAATAGCAGTCCAAAGGGACGTATGTAAATATGGGGTTCTATTTAGGAAATAGAATTATGAGCCAGCTTAGATGGGCTAAGATTGTACAATTCAGGCCAAGACTTGTTAAAATCCATGTGGTGTCTGTGCACTCATTTATAATGGTGGGTTAAGAATTAACCCCACCAATCAATTAATGATAATATAAATAGTAAGTAATAATTTAATTAGCCTTCTCTTCACACTGCTTTCATAGTATCCCATAGGTTTAGGTATGTTGTGCCTTTATTTTCATTAGATTTTTGGAAGTCTTTGATTTCCTTCTTTACTTGTTCCCTGACCCAGTTGGTCATTAAGTAGAGAATTGTTCAGTTTTCATGAATGTGTAGGCTTTATTTCTGTTGTTGTTGAAGTCTGGCTTTAACCCATGGTGGTCTGATAAGTTACAAGGGGTTATTTCAGTTTTCTTGAACCTGTTAGTCATTGTGTCTGACTATATGGTCAGTTTTGGAGAAGGTTCCGTGAGGTGCTGAAAAGAAGGTGTATTCTTTTGTGTTTGGATGAAACGTCCTGTAGATATCTTTTAGGTCCATTTGGTTCAAGAGCTCTGTTAGACTCATTATTTCTCTGTTTGACTTCAGTCTCAATGACCTGTCCATTGGTGTGAGTAGGGTGTTGAAGTCTCACATTATTAATGTGTGTTAATTGATGTGTGGTTTAAGCTTTAGAAGAGTTTCTTTTACAAATGTGGGTGCCCTTTATTTCCAACATAGATATTCAGTATTGAGATGTAATCTTGATGAATTTTTCCTTTGATGAGTATGTAGTGTCCTTCCTCTAGTTATTTTTTATTTATTTTTTTTTTTGCTTTATTTCACTTGAAAATCTATTTTATTTGATATTAGGATGGCTACTCCACCTTGCTTCCTGAGACCATTTGCTTGGAAAACCTTTTCCCAGCCCTTTACTCTGAGGTAGAGTCAATGTTTGTTAGTGAGGTGCATTTCTTGTATGCAACAAAATGATGAGTCTTATTTATGGCTACATTCTGTAAGCCTGTGTATTTTTACTGGGGACTTGAGTCCATTCATGTTGATGGATATTAATGACCATGGGTTGTATTTTCCTGTTATTTTGATGAAGGCTGTGGTTGTGTGTTTCTTTTGATTTAGCTACAGTGGAGTTTTTTTTTGTTTCCTGTGTTTTCTTGGGTGTATTTATCTTCTCTGGGTTGTAATTTTCCTTCTAGGGTCTTTTGTAGAGCTGGGTTTGTGGATAGATACTGTTTAAATTTGGTTTTGTCATGGAATGTCTTGTTTTCTCTGTTTATGGTAATAGAAAGTTATGCTGGGTATAGTAGTCTGGGCTGGCACATGTGGTCTCTTAGGGTTTGTAGAATGTCTGCCCAGGCCTTTCTGGCTTTTAAAGTTTCTGAGGAGAATTCAGGTGTAATTCTGATGGATCTGCCATTATATGTTACTTGACCTTTTTCTCTTACAGCTTTTAATATTCTTTATTTGTTCTGTACATTTGGAGTTTCAATTATTATGTGGTGACAGGAATTTGTTTTCTGGTCTAATCTATTTGGTGTTCTGTATGCCTCTTGGAATTTTACCAGCATCTCTTTCTTTAGGTTTGGGAAATTTTCTTCTATGATTTTGTTGAAAATGTTTCCTGGACTTTGGAGTCGGGAGTCTTCTCTTTCATCTATGCCTGTAATTCTAGATTTCATCTTTTCATTTAGTCCTTGATTTCTTGGATATTGTGGGTTAGAAGTTTTTTAGATTTCTTATTTTCTTTGGTTGTTATTCTGATTTCTTCAATCGAGTCTTCCACTCCTAAGATTCTGTCTTCCATATTTTGTATCCTATTTGTGATGCTCATGTCTGTAGTTCCTGTTCTCTTTCCTTGGTTTTCCACCTCCAGAATTGTCTCTGCTTGTGTTTTCTTTATTGCTTCCATTTCCGATTTCAGGTCTTGCACTTTTTTTTATACATTTCCTCTTCCAAATTGGTTGTCTTTGCCTGGAAATCTTTCATAGCCTTGTCTCTTTCCCACTCTTGTTTGACTGAGTTAGTTTGGAGGTCTCTAATGGAATTCTCCATTGCTTTCAATTGTAAAATTGTAATTTCTTTAAATTCTCTCAGGTTTTTATTTTCTTCTTCTAAGACCTCTATCATTGTCATAAGTATAGATTTGTCATCATTTTCATGTGTTTCAGCTGTGGGTGGATGGTCAGGGCTTGTCATATTTCCCTGACTTTTGTTGGTTTGTTCTTTCACTGACCATTAGCCATCTGGTTGTCCTTAGCTTATTGTTCCTAGTATCTTCTGTACCTGGTGCCAAGGAAGGAGCTTTGGTGTAGAGACTGCATAATCTTGATGGTCTGTAGCTCTCTACACAAGCTGGGTGGGGCCTTGTGTTGGGTGCTGGATCTCAGTGGGCCACCCAAAGTTCACCCCTTCCTGTTGTGTCCCAACTGGGTAGTCAGGTCAGGGGTCGAGGTGGAATGTGTTATTCCAGTTTGCAGGGTCCTGAAATCCAGCAAGTCTTCCTAGTGAGGTCAGTGGAGGGTTGGAGGACCCTGGATTCTAGGCTAGAGCTGAAGATCCCCTGCTGCTTCTGTGTGTGGTTCAAGGGTCAGTTCTGTGGCTGTGGTCCCCCCAGGTGGCTCCTCCTAGGTGGTCCCCAGGACACCTCTGTGCCTCTTGGCCCTAAGCACTGAACCTTTGTTGTCTGTGTCACTCAGGCAGTGCACAATGGCTAAGAACCCACTGCTCCAGGGACAGAACTGTAGATGCTGAAGACAGCGTATACTGCCAACAAGGGGCAAGGTCAACTGGCAGAGAGATCCTCTATGAACACCACAACCCATCCATAGGGCTTGGACTCAGTAGAGCTCCACCACATTCTATCTCAAACACCTGCCTTTCAGCCTGTTCTGGTCTTACCATTCCTGTGGCTCTGCTGGTCCTCTTTTGGATGCAGGAGTGACACTGTGGAATCTGGGGTTCAGAAAGCTGGGAGGTCCTCTGTCTAGATGTTGGAACTGTCTGCTCAGACTCAGGCCCTGAACTGATCAGACCTGTGGACCACTGTAACATGGCAGGAAGTGCCTCTGTTCCCTTGTCTGGCTACAATGTTCTTCTGAGTGTTTGTATATCCAGTAGAGTTACCTGTATTGTCCATCACCTTTCTGGGTGAGCCCAAATATGCTTGCACCTTCCAGACTGCCTCTCTACTGGAAATATATCAAGGTGGTTCCACAGTTCTCCCATAGCTCAGAATGTGCTGTGGGTTGCTGCCATATGGTTCCACTGACTATATACACATTTCCATGGCTCCGCTAGTCCTCTTTTTGGTACTGGAACACTTGCATGGAAGCTGGGGGCTCAGGAAGCTGGTGAGTGCCCCTGTCTGGGGTTCGGAGCTACTAGCTGGGGGCCCTTGGGATCCTCTCATTATGAAGCTTTCCTGCTTCTAGGGCTCCATAGCTGACCTGTCTGTTTTTCTGAGTGTTTGAGAGTCTCACCCAGGGACTTTTATTAGTCCCTGAGTTTGCCAGGTGAGCCCCAGCGGGTTCTCAGCTCTCAGATTGTTGTTCAGTACCCTTATATCTCTGTGGTGTTCTACCTGGTTTCCCTGCACTCAAAATGTGTCCATGCTGGCTGCCTCCATCCTTGTTTCATTTATTCTTTATTTTTCACTTCATTAATTTATGTCCTGGTTGTTATTATCTCTTTCCGTTGACTGAAGGTTTGTCTTTGTCTTTGTTTCTAAGTCCTAAAGCAAGTGGCCTTTCTGACATGCAGCTGAATTTTGTTGGCAAGTACTTTACTGAAAAGCTGTACATTTATATACATCAGGGAGATACAGAGATATGATTTTCTTTGGTTTTTGTTGTTGTTGTTCTTTTTCCCCGTGTCTGTATCCAGCTTAGGCGTCCAAATAACATTGATTTTGTAAGGTGAGCTGGTGGTGTATCTTTGCTCTCTGCTTTGGGGAGCACTTTGGGGAGCACTTGTGTCAGATACTCTATGAAGCTGGGAGAGTCCATCAGTGAGCCAGCCTGGGCCTGGGCCAGTTTAGCAGGTGGTTCATTGCCATGCCAGTTTCATTGCTACTGTGTTTAAGTTGTTCATATTCTTGGTTTGATTTCAGTAGGTCCTATGAATTTAGAAATTATTTCTTGTACATTTTCCAGTTCTTTTGGAATGTACCTTTTCAAAATATGCTCTAATTATCTTTTGAATTTCATTGGTCTGTGCTGGTACATCTCTCATGTATCACTAATTTTATTCATTTGAATCTTCTCTTTCCTTCCTTTAGGTTGGCCAACAATTTGTCAATCATGTTTATCTTTTCAGATAACCATTTCCTTGTTTCATTTATTCTTTATTTTTCATTTCATTAACATATGTCCTTATTTTTATTATCTCTTTCTGTTGATTGAAGGTTTGTTTTTGTCTTTGTTTCTAAGCCCTAAAGTATATCACTGTTATTTATTCGAGACTTCTCTGATTCTCTAATGTACACACTTATAATTATAAACTTCCTTCTTAGAACTGCTTTCTTTGTATCCCACTGGTTCTGCTATGTTGTGTTATCATTTTATTTGGTTCTAGAACATCTTAAATTTACATCCTGATTTAAGGATGTGATATTTGATAATATGTTATTTGGTCTTTATGAGTTTATCTGCTTCTCTTGCTTTTGATTTATTCAACTGTGACCATATAGAATACAAATTATTTCAATTTTCTTATATTTCTTATATTTGCTTTGTGTTCTAAAATGTGATGTATTTTAGAGAAAGTGCCATGGTCTTTTTAAAAAAATTATTTATTTATTGCTTCAGGTTATATCTCCATCATAGTGTCCTCTTTCCACCCCTCCCAGTTCCACCCTCTCTCCCTCTACCCCGTAACCCTTCCATCCTACCCATCTGGAGTGGAGTGTCACTACATAACAGTCCCCCGCCCCAGTTCAGCAGTCATTTGAGGGCCAAGAGCCTCCTCATACACTGGGGGCCTACAATGCAGCACCACTAGGGCAAAGTGTCTCATTGACAGGGAAAAAAAAAAGTCTATGTCCATGTGTCCATGTTCCCTTTGGTGCGTTGGTTGTAGTATAGATATCCTGTACTATGTAGCTAAAATCCAACTATAAGTGAATAGATGCCATGTGCATCCTTCTGAGTCTGGGTTAGCTCACTCAGGATGAGCTTCTCTAGTTCCATCCATTTGGCTGCAAATAGCATAATTTCATTGTTTCTGATACATAAGTAGCATTCCATTGTGTAGATGTACCACAGTTTTTTAATCCGTTCTTCGGTTGAGGAACATCTGGGTTGTTTCCAGTTTCTAGCTATTACAAATAAGGCTTCTATGAACATAGATGAGGAAATTTCCTTATGATTCCATGAGGAATCATTTGAGTGTATACCGAGAAGTGGTATGGCTGGGTCCCAAGGCAGAGCTATTCCAAGTTTTTTAAGATATTCGCATACTGACCTCCATAGTGGTTGTACAAGCCTGCACTCCCACCAGGAATGGAGGAGGGTTCCCCTTTCTCCACACCCTTGCCAGCATGTGCTGTCATTTGAGCTTTTGATCTTAGCCATTCTGACAGGTGTGAGATGGAATCTTAGAGTCATCTTGAGTTGCATTTCTCTGATGGTTAAGGATGCTGAGCATTTCTTCAAGTGTCTTTCAGCCATTAGGAATTCCTTCTTTTTTTAAATAATTTATTTTTTATTTCTTCAAGTTACATCTCAATCACAATCCCCTCCCTACTCCCCACTCCAGTCCCACCCTTCCACCCTCCTCCCCCTCAACCCCCCATCCTCTTCCCTTTTTTTTTTAATTTAAGGTATTTCTTTTCCCCCCAACAGCTCCCCCTTTCAGTCCAAAAAATGGTTCTTTTTCTTATGACTATAAATACAATACAAAACAACAGAAATAAATAGGCCACAATTATGAGAGTTATATGGCTTAGCATACATTCCCAGTGTTCAGTCCATATGTATTTGGCACCTGACTTTAACATTCTACTATCTAACCATCTCCATAAGTTTAAAGTTCTATATCTAACTCAGCTTTCATACTAACTTGCCTCACAATTTAAAAAATATCTTCGTAGATCCAGAACACCCTCTTGATTCCTAAACAACTCAAAATTTAAGGATGAGACTCTAGCTATCTATTCTTCAACCATCTCAGAGACCTGAGAGGGATAAATATATCTGATTATATAGGAATTGCAGGGCCCGCAGCTTCCAAAACTAAGAAATGACATACCAGTGGCTGCCTGGACAGTTCCCATTTTCTCTCCATATATTACAGCATCAAACTTCAGCCATTTGGCCCCGTTTCTCTGACAGACATTGATTGTAGAGCAGGAATTATGAAGGACTTACCTACCCTGTCTTGGCAGAGCTAGGCTGTCGACTTACCTGCTTTCAAGTTTTGTCCTTTTTGGACATAAGTCTGTCTACAGTTGAAGCAAGGGGTTTTTCTTGCCAAGAGAAAGACTTACCACCAATGCAATCATATTCCACTGGAGATTCTTCGATGTTCATCTTCTACTTGGAGTAGAATAGGGGGTGCTGTCAGGAGCTGACATGTCTTGATATCAGAAAATCTTAAGTTAAGAAAACATCTTTGAATGCTATATTCTGCAGATCTCTTGAGGTTTTTGAAGATGTCCTATCTATCTCTTATATTTAGATAAGCAAATATTGCTTGTCTCTTAGGCACTTGATTTCTGAGTAGCTTAGAAAATAACTGTGATAGACTGTCCTAGTAACTAACAAAATGACACGTTTTCATGACTATTAGTTTCCATTTCTTAATTATCCTAAGCAGTTTATGATGGTTGGTAGCAAGAGGCCAAAACTTGACATTTCACTTTTAAGCATTACTAGGAACAATACCTTTAAGAAGCATTACCCTTAATTTTGTATCAATACCAATGAAGCCCAATACAATCTTAATTTTACATCAATATACAAGGGTCAATACCATTGTGTGGCCAAATATAATCTTAATTTTGTATCAATATACAAAGATCAATACCAATGTAGCCCTATACAATCTTAATTTTGCATTAATATACAATGATCAATACCAATTTAGCCAAATATAATATTAATTTTGTATCAGTATACAAAGGTATAAGGCCATATTCAATAATCTGTCCTTTTTTCTTGATCTTTCCTATACTATGTCTATGTCCCATTTTTCTCAAGTCTGTTCACTCCTACATAGGAGAGAAAGAAGGATACAGAAAAGAAAAAGAGAGAAGTCCCTGGGTCTAACCTCCAAAACCCACTTAACAAGACCATTTAACAGCTTGTAGTCTTTTCCCCTAAATAACAAAATTTTCTATTATCTATCAAATAACCAAAGGGGGGGGGACACCCTCCCCACCTTCTGGGGATGGGACGTTGTTCTCTTAAAATGACTTCCTGCTGATTTGGGATGTAGTAAACCTGTTTGGGCCCCAAGTAAGAATGGAAAAATGGTTAAAAATGTTAATAGAATCATTTGATATTCAGTCCTTTTGTGCTCAGCTATTTAGATGTCCTAAGAAGTTCATAGACAGAAGCTGATCTTCAGAGCTTTACTGAAGTTCTCACTGGAACAGTCTGTGGAGCTGAACGATCTTAGCGATTTTGAGTTGTTGTGGTTGTAGACTTTTGAGGAAACAGCTATTGAGGAAGTCTGCAAGGCTGGGTCATTTGGGCCACTCGTCTTCTTTGGTGTCTGATATGTTTTCTGCTGAGGTTTCCCTTGTCCATTTGTCCCTGGATTACTTGAATGGATGCTTTAAATCTCCTTTGCTCTTGTGGTGCGGCTCTTTTTCCATCTTGGGTGTACAGGTCTGAGTGCAGGCTGGATATCAGGCAGACAGGCAGGGCCGCTGGTCTGTGGCTGGAGCCGTGGGCTGGATCCTCTTCTGGGCTAAATCTCTAGCCAGAGCTCCTCTCCAGACCGGTGATGGAGCTGGCTGATCTCAGGTTGGTGTTCCTGGGAACTGTGTGGGCTGTTTTACCTGGTGACCAGTCTCAATGTTTGCCGTGGGAATTCAGACACCTTCTGTGTTTCATTGTAGGCTAGGGGACCTCACATTCACTCCACAGTGACTAATCTCATTCACCTACTACTCAGACATACTGCTCTATGGTCAGCACCATCTTGGATCTCCGCTCAGGAATTCCTCCTTTGTGAATTCTCTGTTTAGCTCTTTTCCCCATTTTTTGATTGGATTATTTGGTTTCCTGGCATTTAATTTCTTGAATTCCTTGTAAATTTTGGATATTAGCCCTCTGTCAGATGTGGGGTTAGTGAAGATTTACCAATCTGTAGGCAGCTGTTTTGTTCGAATGACAGTTTCCTTTGCCTTACAGAAGCTTTTCAGTTTCATGAGATCCCATTTATTGATTGTTGGTCTTAGGTCCTGAGCTGTTGGTGTTCTGTTCAGGAAGTTGTCACCTGTGCCAATGAGTTTGTGGGTTTTTCCCACTTTCTCTTGTAATTGATTTAGTGTGTCCATCTTTATCCAGAATAGCTAAATCTATCCTATACAATAAAAAAAAAATCTGGGAGGTATCACCATCCCAGATTTCAAGCTGAATTACAGAGCAATAGTAATAAACAGCATGGTACTGGTATAGAAACAGACCAGTGGATCAATGGAATCAAATTGAAGACCCAGAAATGAACCTACACACCTATGGCCACCTAATTTTTGACAAAGAATCCAAAACCGCACAATGGAAGAAGGACAGCATCTTCAACAAATGGTGCTGGTCCAACTGGATGTCTACATGTAAAAGAATGAAATTAGACCCATACTTATCACCTTGTACAAAACTTAAGCCCAAGTGGATCAAAGACCTTAACATAAGGTCATGGTCTTTTGGAAATATTTATTGTTCAGTATTTGGATAGAATGTTATGTAGGTGTCTGTTAAGTGTACTCACTCTGTGATGTAGTTGAACTCTGCTGTTTCTTGTTGATTGTTTTCATCTGAGTGGCTTGTTGTTGGTGAGATGGTGTGCTGAGGTCATCTCCTGTTGTTGTATTAAGGTTAATCTGTTCCTTTACCTCTAGCAGTACTTGTTTCATGAAAACTTACTGTGTTAATGTTTATATATGCCATGGCTAGCTTTAATTGTCAGCTTGATCCAACCTAGACTCACCTAGGAGAAGTGTGTCAATGAGAGTTAACCTGCAGCATGTATAGGCAAATTGTCATAATTATTGATGTGGAAAGATCCAGCACAATATGGGGTCACCATACCCTGGGCCTTGAAGAGTGGAGAAACAGGGCTGAGCACAAGAAACTAAGAGATCACTCATGCGTCTACTTTTCTGTGCTCTTGACTGTGGATGCAATGGAGCTAGAAGTGTGTAGAGGCCAGAAGACAATTCTGTGGAGTTATTCTCTCCTTTCTCCATGTGGATTCTGGGGATCAAACTCAGTTCACAAGGTTTGTACAGCAAGTACCCTTATCTGCTGAGCCATCTTGCTGGCCCTAAGCTTGTTGTATATTCTTTTTTAAAATTTATTTATTTTTATTTTATGTACATTTCAGGAGTTGCAGATAGTCATGAGCTTCCATGTAGATGCTTAGAATTGGACCCAGGTCCTTCTGAGGAACAGTCAGTGCTCTTTACTGCTGAACCATCTCACCAGCCCCTTATTATATATTCTTGATGAATATTTCCCTTGGTCAATATATTATCTTTTTTATTTCTTCTAACTAATTTTAATTTAAACTATATTTGTTAGATATTAGTATGGTTTCATATGCTTACTTTCTAATCCCATTTGTTTGGAATCCCCTTTTCTACCTTTTCAACCTAAAACTCTGTTTTGCTAGTAAGGTATGTTTCTTTCAGGTGACAAACATGTACATCCTCTGGGCTTTGGTTTTTGTTTGTTTTGTTTTATTTTATAATAAGAATGAGCTATCTGGGCTGAAGAGATAGCCAAATGGTTAAGAGTGTGTACTGTTTAGTTCAGTTCCAAGCACCCTTGTTAGTGACTTACAATCATCTGTAACTTCAGCCCCATGGGGATGTGATGGTCTGGCTTCTATAGGCTCCTGCACTCATGAGTGTATAACCCCACATACATACATACATTTTATTAAAAATAAAAGTATCTTAATAAAAAATATGCTGGTCCATATAGTTTGATTACATGACTAAGAGCATTAATATTCAGAGTTATTATTAAAAGATCTGTATTCATTCATATCATTTCATTGTGTTTATAACACTTGATACTTTTCTATTCCTTATTTGCTTACTTATTGTCTTAATAGATTTTGTTCTTTCCTGTGACCTTATAATAAATGTATCTGTTATTCTCTTCAGTGTGTAGAATTCTGCCAAGTATCTTCTATAGTGTTGACTTGGTAGTAATTTTTTTTCAGTTTGTGTTTATTTTGGAACATTCTTTTCTTTCTTCAGTTATGAAGGATAGTTTTGCTGAATATAGTAATGTGAGTTGGCAGTTACTGTTTCAGAACATTGTTTCAAGCCCCACCCTCCAAGGCTACAGAGCTTCTACTGAGAAATCTTCTGTAATTTTGATGGGTTTGATTTCTTTGTGACTTGGTTCAGCTTTCATATTTCTTCTTGGATCTCTTTACTTAGCATTTTAACTTTAGTATGGCATGATAAAGTTGTTTGATGGACTTGGTGTCTGAGGTTCAAAATGTCTTCTTTATCTTGCTGACTATCTCCTTAGGTTTGGGGAAATTTCTATATGATTTTGTTGAATATTATTTTCTAAATATTTAATTTTTACTTCTCATTGGTCTATACTCCTGATTCATAAATTTGATCTTTTAATAGTGTTGCATAGATTTTGCATGTTGTTTGTACCTTCCTATTTTTTAGTGTTATTGTCTAAATATATAAATTTATCTCCCTTGTCTTTAAACCCTGATATTCTGTCTTCTACTTTATTTTTTCTGTTGCTAAGGAATTGTTAAATTTCATTCATTACATTTTTACTTTGAAAATTTCAATTTGACTTTCTTCAGCCTTTTTATTGCTTTATTAAATTCCTCTTTCATCTCTTGTACTTGCTTCCTTTTTAAAATTTCAACTGTTTGCTTAAATTCTATTTGAATTAATTTAGAAGTTTGTTTCCTCTTTTATTCCAATGAATATACTTGTAACTATTCTCTTGAACTCTTTGTCTGGGATTTCACCTAATTCACTCTCATTTGAATCCATTACTGTGGAATTGATGCTTGCTCCCAGATCTTCCCAGCTACCTTCTTACCAGGGATCTTTTTCAAATGACATTTTGCCAGTGTTCCAGTTGAGTGCCAAGAAAACATGATTTTCTCAGGACACACATGGTATGCAGACCAAAAGGATTCTGTCAGGTTGACTGAATATCTGCTGAGTAATGAATGAATTTAGTGCTGACAGCAATTTTGAGCTTCCATTTTTGTCTTCACTCTGGGCCTTTTGTTCCTTAACATACTTGTTATTGAAAGAACATTTCACTTTTTTAAGACTTTCCTTTTGTGTTAAGCAGAGGTTCTGAGCACTGTAGTTTCACTAATTCTTCATGGGAGCCCAAACCGGGGCTGAGCCTTTGGAGCCTGACTCTCAACTATCCATCTCCTGTTCTTTTTATAAAGTTGTCTGCCACCCCCCCCTCACTATTGGAACTAATTTAAAAAAAAACCATTATATAAGGAAGCTGTTTTCTCACTATCCCCAGTTTATTATAGCTGTCTTTGCATGTGCACCATCTTAAATCCCACTCCTCTGGGATTAGATTATTGGGTGGAAAATTTTGAAGACCCATATAGTTTCAGTTTAAGTATGTGTAATGTTCAAGTTGGACTACATTGTAATAGAGTTGAGATGTTCTTTTTACCCACTGGACTGGTGATGTAGGTGAGAAACTGAACCATCAGTCACATGTTGTAGATGTTTGCCCTACTCTCCAACACAACTCTGGGAGTAGAATCCTGTCTGCAGGAGTACCCACAAATGATGGATAGGCCCAGTATAACAAACGGTAATACCAATTTAAAACAATTTCCCTTTCAAGTCAAATCATTTTGGGAAAGTAGAGGAGCAACAATCGTATGGTGTGTACCAAGATATTAGTTATTACAGGCAAGAATATAAAGAATACAAACAGAGTAGACTAGCAACTATTATTAGAGCAATAGAGAAAGACAGAAGTGGGTAACAATAAAAAGGAGACCAGGCAACTCTAACTAAAGGCATAGTGCAGGAGAAAGAAGCAAAGAAATGCAACCAGAAAACCTGATATAGCCCAGCACCCAGTGGCTAAGGCAGGAGACCTCCCTTCCACAGCTTAGGCCAACATGTCTTCTGTAAAAACCTTCTAAGGTTTCAAAATGGGAGAGTAGATTTAGCCAAGCTGGGGACCCTTCCCTTGGTTCTTTCTCTGTCCATTCTCTACCAGGTCATCAGATGTCTTTCTTCAGACCTTGGCTTTAGTTACTGTTCTTATGTTCAGAGCCTCAGTTTATGCCACGTGAGATTCTGACCCAAATATCAGCAATTGTGTAGACATTATCCTTCAGTATCTTCATAGGCAACTGAAATGCAAAGTGTCCATAATGAAGCACAAACTCGTGGCTTATATCCTAACCTTGATGGTGGTAGGGGCTTTTATCTCTCACTAAGTCAGAATCCCAAATATACATGTGTCTTCCACCATCCTCTGTGTTCAGTTTTGTAGCACACATTACCTGTTCTGCCTCAGATCTCCACCCATCCTTTCATCTGACTTTTCCCCCTTTAATTACTGCTAGATCTTCTAAAATAATTTTGCTTCTAGAATAGATGCAAAAATACAAATTCAATCACATTGCATCCTCAATTTAAATCTTTCACTGGATTTTTCCCTGTGTCTAGACCTTAGCTTAGCATATGAGACATGAGAACAATTCAGGTGCAGTGTATCCACTTTCCCCCGTGGCTACCTCTTCTTATCCCAACAGCTACACCAGGCCACTTTTATTTTCACAGGTACATCAACTCTTTTTTAGACTACTTTGTGTTTTCCTTTGCCATGGGTATATATCAAACTCTTTCTCATATATCATCAACTTAGACCAGTCATCACCTCTGTGAGAAGTCTTGCTTAGAAACCACTCTGAGGGTCACATACTCCTCTCTTAGTACCTGCCCACACCACTGGACTCTTGAATGGCAAGATCCTACTGATTTCATTTGAGCATCTCATAGGTTGAGTTCAGTCTATGCCCTACTCTGAGTTGCTCCATGCTGTATAAAACAGTAATTTTTGACTGTGCGTTACCCTATGAGACTCCACTTTACAAGCAGAATTTGAGTCCCACTTAAGGAAGAAGGATGACTGCTATGCCCGGTTGGACCCAGAAATTGCACCATCTGTTAGCTATCACCCATCCATCACAGACTGGTAAGTGAATTTCCTGGGACTACCTTTACGAGAAGTAGATGAAGAGGCTCAGTGCTTCCACAGTTCTCAGAATTTATTGAATAACAATCAGTTCACAAGATTTAGAAATTTCAGTGACAGCCATCTATCATAAGTCTGTCTACTTTGCTTGCCTTGCAGAGGTAAATGCAGGTTATTTGTCCTCATCTTAATTACTAAAATTAACTCCCACATCACATAGCACACAGAAAATTTATCCACATATGTCTATACATATATATAGGTTACAGAATGAATACATGTTAGAGGCTGCAGCCGAGTTTAAAAGTGTTCAGAAGTGGGCAGAGAGAGAGTCTGTACAAGACACCAGTGGGAGTTGCTCCTAGAGCTGCTGAATCAAGTTTGAGAGCAAAGCTGCAGAATTTGGCTGTGAAGAGAAAGGCAAATCTGGTCTGGGGGTGGAGTTGAAAATAGGTCAGCAGCAAGAAATGGAGGGGTCAGGTCGCAGGTCCAGATCAGGGAATAGGTTGAATGGTATAGGCTGTGTCAACAGTGGGAGTCCTTGGTCCTTTATGCACACACTAAAATTTAGGTTGACAAAGGATAATACCATCTTAGGACTAATAGTCCATCACTTTATGAAGTTGAAGAAAGGAAATTGCACTCTTTCCTTGACCTCATGTGTCCAATACATTCTTGGTTCTGGTTTCCCTGATATAATTTTAATATACCCATGTCCCCAGCCCCTACTGGATTCAAATCTCCACAATAAACTGATAAGGTAGCTCAATTCCAAAGTAATGGATTCAAAGGAGAGTGAATTGGGTGAAATCCCAGACAAAGAGTTCAAAAGAAAGATTATAAGTATGTTCAATGAAATGAAAGAGGACACAAACTCCTAAATGAGTTTAAAGAGAATATAAGCAAACAGTTGAATTTTTAAAAAGGGAGTCAATATAGGATATGAAAGAGGAATTCAATAAAAGATATAAGTGCTGAAAAAAGGTCAATTGAAATTTTGAAAGCAAAAATTTAATAAATGAAATATACAAGTTCCTTAGCCACACAAAGGCTAAAGTGGAAGACAAGTCACCAGGGCTTAAAGATAAGTTGATGGGCTACATGAAGAACTCTCAAGCTACTTCCTTACCAGGAATCTTTCTAAATGCCCTTTTGTTCCTGATCTATTTCCTACTCTACACCCAAACTGACCTTTCACCTCACAGCCAAATTCTGCAGCTTTGTTCTCAAACTTGATTCAGCAGCTCTAGGAGCAACTCCCCGTGGTGTCTTACCCAGACTCTTTTTTTTTTTTTTTTTTTTGGTTTTTCGAGACAGGGTTTCTCTGTGTATCCTTGGCTGTCCTGGACTCACTTTGTAGACCAGGCTGGCCTCGAACTCACAAAGATCCGCCTGCCTCTGCCTCCCAAGTGCTGGGATTAAAGGCGTGCGCCACCACCGCCCGGTTTACCCAGACTCTTATGTCCACTTCTGAACACTTTTGAACTCTGCTGCAGCCTCTAATGTGCATTTGTTCCATAATATATATATATATGTATGTATATAATGCATATAATATATATATATGCATATAATATGTATATGCATAGACATGTGGATAAATTATCTGTGTGCTGTGATGTGGGAGTTAATGTTAGTAATTAAGAGGAGGACAAATGCTGGGCAGTGGTGGTGCTCACCTTTAATCCCAGCACTTGGGAGGCAGAGGCAGACGAATCTCTGTGAGTTCAAGGTCAGCCTGTTCTACAAAGTGAGTCCAGGACAGCCAGGGCTACACAGAGAAACCCTGTCTCGAAAGACCAAAAAAAAAAAAAAAGAGGAGGACAAATAACCTGCATTTACCTCTGTCAAGCAAAGTAGGCAGACTTATGATAGATGGCTGTCACTGAAATTTCTAAATCTTGTGAACTTGATGTTACTCAATAAATTCTGAGAACCATGGAAAGACTGTTTTGACATAGTGTACTCACAACAAATGACATACTCTGTAAGTGTTTTTAGAACTAATGAGCCAAAGACTGAAAACAGAAGTGAACCCCTCTTGAACTCATGACCCCCAAACCACTGGTGACCAGCATTGTTGTACTTTTTTTAAAAGAAATCTTTCATTTGTCTGAAGGCTACAAGGATCTGTGTGCCCACGGGAAGGACTTCACAGCCAGGACTATCTCACCAACTGTAGAGCTGCTTCCTCTCTCTTTTAGCAGTCATGTTTTCTTAGAAAATTGTGTTGAGTTCTTCACCTCACACTACAGGTATTTACACTCTTACAAATGCAAACATTTGTTTCTCTTACATAAAAGAAGTAGCTAGGATTATAAATAGGAAATGTCCCTGATGTCTTGGGACTTGATGCCCTCTGCTCACTGCACATGAAGAGTGGCTGAATTTGTTATCACTCTGTTGTGGGTTTGCTGATTTGAAACAAAATAATTGCCCTTCTAAACAAAACTATGTTACCATTCCTCTCTATTTTTTTTTTTGTTGTTGTTGTGTGTGTGTGTGATGTTTTGTTAAGCAAATTTTATTTCCTGCTGATAAAATGATTTTCTTAAATTCAACAAAAACATCAGCCAGGATTGATGGATGGATGAATAGATGGATGGATGGTGGATGGAATTCTCTTCTTGCCTTCCTTCCTTCCCTCCTTCCTTCCTTCCTTCCTTCCTTCTTCCTTCCTTCCTTCCTTCCTTCCTTCTTCCTTCCTTCCTTTCTTCTTTCCTTCCTTCCTTCCTTCCTTCCTTCCTTCCTTCCTTCCTTCCTTCCTGTATTTCATGTTTCATTTTATTTGGTATTTATATCCAAGCAACTGGTAAAATGATTTCATTTATATTTTTATGAGCTATCTTTTTACTTACCTATCTCAATAAAGTCTCATCCTCCAATTTAGTTTATAAACAACATAATGACATTTTCTTAGTCACATAATATACCCTTTCCTCTTTTTTTAATACACAGGGACAGTTGACCTTATGGACTGACTTAGTGCCCACACATATTTACTACTGTTTAGTGCACTGTAGATGTGGCATGAACTCTTCAGACCAGGTGAACATAGGAACAGATAGCAAACAAGACTGAACTGTAATTAGCACTTTTTGATTGTCTAATATCCATCTCCTCTTGGTAGTTTCCCCAAGTATTCTTAATAGTCCACATGACTAAGACTTTATATCCTTATGTCACCTGCTTCTGCTCCCCCATCACCAGTTTTGGAAAGAACTCTGTCAGATCGCCAGATGTACCCAGCTAGCTACTGAAGAATCTCTAGGCTGTCTCTAGCTGCTCTGTGAATATACTCATTTATCTCCTCATTTGTTTTTAAGGCAATGCTGTCTGGGTAATCATGTGTGAATCTTTATTGAACACTTATGGATGAGCCACCTGTTCTTACAAATTGGCTGAGTTCTTGAGAAGGCCCAAATTAGTGGGTTAGCTGATGAAGGGAATGTGCTGCAAAGACAGCAGGCAGCTAAGGACTTTTTCAGCTTGTCAAAAGTATCGTTAGTCTCTGAAACTGGCGAGGAGTCACGAAGATACCAAATGAACAATTCTAGGCAGTGACCTAACACTTTAAACTCACTAAAAGAAAGTGAAATTTCCAGCCACATCATTTGAAGAGGATCTTTGCTGATCTCAGGCCTTCATCCTGACAGTTAACTAACTTTTGTAGACATGAGCGTCCTTCCCCACTGATCAATGTGGAGAGATCAGGAGGCGATCACTTGTGGGGAAATGGCTTTCTTGTTCATTTGTGCTTCTGGCCACTTTAGAACAAGCTTCAGAAATTGCCCAGCCCTATCATAGCCCAGAACCATGTGTAATCTTTGCTTCCCATGGTCACTTAAGTGATGAACAGTGCCAGTGAGTGGAGCTGTCCCTGATTGGGGTTCTAGTCCTATGCTAGAGTTTAGGGTGAAGGTAAAACAAACCCACCAGCAAAACATTGAGTCACCTTCCTGTACATTAGATGTCCCATAGTTGGTTACCTCCCTCGGCATCATATTCTATGTCAACGTTCAAGCAGTGCTCTTATTTTGAGGAGGCAGGGCTCTGTGAACACAGCATTGTAAAAGTAACAACCCAAGAGGGGACTTAATGTCTACTCTGTCCAGTCCTTTGGATGATATATATATTGCCTTGGGTTTATTCACTCAGGAGAAAGGAAAGTTACCCCCCTTGATTCCATTTTTATGGAGATACTGGGCTAATTTGCATGTAGATACTACCAGCAAGTTATTTCCCCCTCTCCTTTCATTTTTGGATAATACAGTTTACAAAGCTTCATTTTAGAAACTTTAAAAAATTGCATTTAGTGTGTGTGTGTGTGGTGTGTGTGTGTGTGTGTGTGTGTGTGTGTGTGTGTGTGTGTGTGTG
>CAJQZJ010032781.1:1051014-1065043 GCA_907164525.1 Lophiomys imhausi
ACACAGACACACACACACACACACACACTCACACAGACACAGACACACACACACACACTCATACAGACACAGACACACACACACATACACACACACTCATACAGACACACACACACACACTCATACAGACACACACACACACACTCATACAGACACACACACACACACACACACACACACACACACACACAAAACAGTGCTTACCTTAGGTGGGACAAAGTATTAGTTTCATGTCTCCTGTGTAACAGATACAGACCCACCCTGCTGCATAGCTGACTTGGAAGGGGAGCCAGAATCATACAGCTACATGAATCAGTGTAATGGTAGGTGGATAATGGCTATTAGAGGAAGAGGCTTGATGCTAATGGAACACATGACAGGTGACTTAATTTTTTAATGTTTATTTATCACTTCAAGTTACATCTCCATCATAGACTTAGTTTAGTCTACTGTCTTAGCGTGCTTTCTATCACTATGATAAGCACCGTGAGTAAAAGCAGGAAAAGTTCATTTCATCTTACAGCTTACCATCCATCATGAAGAAAAGTCAGAGCAGGAACCTGGAGGCAGGAAAAGAAGCAGAGGCCACGGAGGAACACTGCTTATGGACATGTTTTCCATGGCTTACTCAGTTGACTTTGTTAAAGAACTGGGGAGGGTGTGTGTGTGTGTGCAAGCACATGCATGAGTGTTAGTAATTGTGTATATACTTATTTTTGCCCAGGTTCCCTCTGGAAGTCCATCATTCTGAAGTGCCATAATTATTGTCCTTCCCCTCTTTCCAGTTATATTCATTTTCATCTTTTAGAAAATCAATTTTATGAAGCAGACTTATTCTGAACATGCATGATGGCACCTACTGTATGCCATGTGGAGCCAGGGAACCTTGTGACAGGGAGGGGGAAGGAGAGGGGGATGGAAGGAGAGGGGACGACACAGGCCCAGAGCAAGAGTGATGTCATTGAGGCATGTCTAAACCCCGAAAATCGCATCTTGAGACTGGCAGGAGTAGGACTGACCCTCCCTGGTCTGGACCTACATGTCCTAGTGCACGTAGCCTTAGGCCTCAACCTCTACACACTTGAGGTGGTCCCATAGCCTGGTGGCTAGTTTACAGTTAAATTTTCTCTTTTATTAGGTCATGTCCAGAAATAACCTGGAATACTGCTTCATGCAAATAAGGCATTCCCAGTACTGTGACCCCAGTCAATGATGTACACTCATCCCAAAAGCCTCTACTCAATCCCAAAGGTTTAAATAGCCTTTGTTCTCCCAGTTAAACGACTGAAGCTGCCTCCCAGGAAGTCTAGTATTCGAGAGCCTCCACCCCAACTGAGATCTTGCATTGCAGCCACCTGCCCCCAGCTAAGTTTCACTCCCTCAAGTCCAACCCTGTGCAGTGCTCAATGAGCCTGGATGCCTTGAGGGGGAAGCAGACGCAGCGTAGCAATGTCAGGAAATTCCCTGATCACTGGGGGCACAGAAGCCAGTGACACACTGTCTTGAAGGTCTTCAGCCATCAGTTTATAGTGTGTCCTCTCAGAGCTGTATACATGAGATCTATCGGTTCTGGTTTCATGGAAAACAACCTGGTGGCCTCTCGCTGAGAGGACCAGTGAAAACTGCACAGAAGACGTGATGTGTGAGCAGAATTTGATAGGCAGCTAAGAAGAGCATCCATAAGCCTGTACAAGGATCTGTGTCCCGTTGGTCTAGGGGAGCCTTGGCAAAATGCCTAAAGAACAAATAACTCTTTTGTCTTTACAAAAATCTCACAGAAAGAGCACTTTATATTCTCCCAAATGGATGAAACAGACCACACATATATTAGTTGCTTTTCTCATCTCTGAGATTAAATGCCTGGCAAATAGCAGTTTAAGGAAGGAGAGGTTTGTTTGGACTCATCATTTAAGAGTGCACTCCATCATGCTCGGGAAACATGGTGGCGAATAGCTCCATTGCAGTGGATTGGTTCTAGCAGCTGCTTGCTGACGTCTCTATGGATAGAGATAGATAGATGATAAATAATGGATGATAGATGATGGATGGATGGGTGGATAGATTAGATAAATAGATTACATAGGTGATAGATTATTAGGTAGATAGATGATAGATAGATACATAGATAGATAGATAGATAGATAGATAGATAGATAAACAGACTAAGATAGAGACAGAAACATATTGGGGCAGGAAGTAGGGCCAGGTAATAACCTTCAAGGCTCAGTCCACCACACCCCCAGCAACCATTTCCTCCAGTGATGCTCCACCTCCTAATGGTTTTGGAGCCTACTAAAACAGTGTTGCCAGTAGAAAACCAGATGTTCAGACACACGAGCCTCTGCAGAATACTTACATCCACACTACAAGACCACACACATGGACATTCAACCTGCATATAGGAGGCCAGACATATACAGGGATAAAATTGGGACACCTCTCTCGTACACAGTGGAGAATACTCGCCTTTATCTCCCTAAGTGGCAGAACGTAATTGAAATATTTGAAGTCAGGAGTGGCACCATCAGCTCTTTGCCATTGAAAACCACTGTGGCAGCAGTTCAGGAGACTGGAAAATGGGGGGACAGACTGGAAGCAGTGCGGCCTGTCTAGAAGAGATTAAAGTTGTCCCTAATGGAGACACCAAGGCTCTAGATGAAGAAGGTAGGGGAGGAAAACTGAGAGAGATGACTTTCAGTAAAGCCTAACAGTAACAGGTAGCTTTATTCCTCCTCCTGGGCTGCTGAGGACGGGAGTCTGGACGATGGAGATGGTGATGCCACTGAGTGAGGTGATGGCACAGAGATAGGGAAAGGTTGCGAGGACAGACAGATCCCACGGGGCATGCAATGGATGACAGGTATGTTGTGCGCACAAGGAATGCACCCAGAGGAGAGCTCTCTGGGCCTCTTGCATTGATCTGCTTAGTGCTACCCTGGTTACTTTCTCTACTGCTGTGACCAAATACTGGATAGGAGCAACTTTGGGAAAGAAGTTCGTCTGGCTCACAGTTCAAGGGTGCAACAGCCCACCATGGTGGGGAAGGCATGGCGGCAGGTTTGTGGGGCAGCGGAGCCCTTTGCAGATCCACTTCTCATTTTCCGTCAGTCCTAGTTCCTAAGCAGTGGATGTTGACACCCATATCAAGGGTGGATCTTTTCTCTTCATTTAAATCTTTCTGAAACACCCTCACAGACACACCCAGAGGCGTGAAATCCAGCGATGTGGACAGCTAAGGTGAGCCATCACACACAGAGACAGAGAGGACAGTCCAGGAAGAAGGCGCATCGGGACAGTGCTCAGTCCCCACTCTGTCTGTGTCCCAGGCCCTACTCCCTGCTCTCTAACCTCTGAAGACCCCGTAAAGAGGTTCTTCCTGGGCCTGACCATAACCCAGCCATTCTCACTGGACAAACCAGCTTTCATGTGTTGATCTTTGCACACCAAGAAAGGTACCTGGTGACATCCTGCTCTGACACCGCCATCAGGGGCTGGGGGGCAGAGTGACCTGCACTGTCTAATTTCAGTTATCAGGGACTGGAGCCTCTTACAGTGAAACAAAGAGCACATGGTGACGGCAATCTGTTTTGAACAAGACAGCTCTGCACACAGAAACAGAATCTTTGTTCTGTCTTCCTCTATTTCTTAAATGTATATCCACTCACAGTTGTTAAGAATTAAAACTGAACATTGGGAAGGTATACTGGGCCAATTTACTCTCATAAATGTGGCATATTTATATCTATTGTTTTGTATAATACTTACTCTTATAAGAGAAGGAACCAGCTGTTGGACTGAAAGGGGAAACTTCTGGAGGGAAGAGGGTGGAAGGGCGGGATAGGAAGGGGGAATAGGGAGGGGTTTGTTACTGAGATGTAACTTGAAGAAAAAAAAATAAAGTATTAAAAAAAAATTAACTCTTTTTTTATACTAAAAAAAAAAAAAAAGAATTAAAACTGTCAAAGTGGTTTCTCCTAAATAATTCTCTAGGAAAACACTTAAGCCCTCCATTCATTATCTAAATGTAACTTGAGGACAGGGACAGAAGAGTTATTTCAGAAAGAAAATAATCAAAGAATCACTTATCAATCTCCCTGCCCTTTGTCTAACAAGCCACAATGTCTGTCAGAGCAAGCATGGCAGAGAATCAGGAAGGCTGGACAGTTTCTAAGTGTGGTGTTCTCTGGAATCCTGGTGGCTGCACTGTTAATTTTTAATTTTGTATTCTCAGTAGAAGCAGGATTATTAGTGCCTGCCTGGAGATCCAAGTGCCCATGTTGGAGAGGAAACTCTTGGCCCAGTGAGCACTTAGAAATACACATTTGTCTCAGCTAGAAAAGGGCCCAGCATTGCTCTGGGGACTGTCGGAAGTGCATAATTTTGTAATTAGAAGTTGGAAGAATCAAAGGAGGTTTAGCTAACAGCCCTTTCTGCATTTTGTATTTTCTATTCACTTAATCATGTTTATTCTGTGGAGAGGAGGGGAGGCAGGATGGAGCACATGTGGAGGGCAGAGGACATCTGTAGGAGTCAGTTCTCTCCTTCTGACCTGTTGGTCTTTGGAATCAAACTGGGTCCTCAGTCTTGGTGGCAAGTGCTTCCACCCTCTGAGCCATCTCACCGTCCTTTCTTGAGCACCTTTCTATACAGCTTCCATATTTATTTCTTTAGTAAAGGTTTCACCCACATCCACAGTTTTTAAAATTGCCACCCAGATACTTTCTCTGAGACTACTTGCCTACTTCCTCTGAAGTTCATTTTCCTTCCAACAATCAGCCATGAAGTCCATGCTGGTTGTAATTCTTGTTGAGAAATTAAAGATGGACAGGAGCCTGGGTCTGCATTCAATGTGTTCACGGTAGTCTGGTCGGAAACCAGCCCAGTGAAATACAGTAAGCATGCCCATGTGGTGGGTGACAGCAACTAGGATGGCAAAGAATGGGATGCGGGGTGGCGGTGGGGGACACACAGCTTATTCATTTGGAAAAAGCCACTTACACAACCAGGAAAAAAAACTCTAAGAATTGCCTAGATTCATACAGAACCCAGTAATAGCAGACCAGCCAGACTCCAGGTTGGGGGGCTCCCCACAACATTGTCCCCCTATCTTTCACCTCCAAGAAGCTTGGCTTTGAAGGTGGCTCTCAACATTGGCTGACAGAAAAACTAAAGTAGCTCCTGACATCCTGTCGCATGACCACATGGTTTTAGTTGTAGTAGTTGGGAGTAAGAATATATATGAGAAATACAGAGAATTAAAAAGAAATCAAAAGTGAAAATTAAGCTATTTAAAATTGAAGCTATTTATATGCATGCATGTAGAAGTTTTTTTTTTTTTTAATTAAAGGTTGACAGTCACATCCATCAGTTACAGGTGTGACATTCTGTGAGACCTGATCTCTTTAAGCAATATGCCACCCTTCTAGAAAGAACCACTGACCTCAACACCTTTCTTGGCAAGAGGACCTTTGAACATACCAGAGAACCTTGAGTTCTTTCTCATCACCCCTGGTCTTTCAGAGGAGCCGTGTTACTGATTGATATGGGTCAGTCAGAAAGGCTTAATTGTTTACACCTTATTTTGTGATAATGTGAGTTTCAGATGTAAATGTGATTTTGATATTTTTATTAATCTGTATGTCTGTGTGCATGTGTGCATGTATGTGTTCGCTCATTTGGAAAAACGGTTCCAGTGCTAGCTACTGAGGCTCACTCTAGGGATTCTGATTTCCCTGAAGGCTAGAGTCTCCTCCCCGTTGTTATAAGCAACTAAGGTGAGAACTACCACACTGCAAAGTGCTCAGTTCATCTGTTTAGTTCAGAAGAGCACATGAAATGTGGACCTTGCTTATTATTCAGAGCCTGGCACACTTCTGGAATGTTTTGTGAGGACCTCTGTTTCGGTTTTTGTTTCCCCTTTGCTGGCCAAGCAGAGTCAGTTACTTCCTCTGTAATAACTTATTCAAATCTCTTTGACTTCACTTATGTGGAATTTTTGTTCTTTCAGTCCTGTCTGCCTGCTTAGACAATCGTTTCTGAGGTAGAAACTGTGTATTGTGCGTACGAGAGTCTGTGTCTTGGAAAGAAGGCTGGCACTGGGGACTGGCTCTGTCGCCAAGGTCCTGGGCTTGAAAGGTGGACACAACACTGAAAAAAAAAAAAAAAAGGTATGGAGTGCAGTTTAGTGTTGACTGCAGAATTTCTCCTTAAACACTCACATGTCAGTCTAAGAAAGCTGTGTAGACAAACCTGGACTTTCCTGTATTATCTCTGGTATTTGTCAGAAATACAGCAGCCATCAGGTTTTTATTAAATAATTTAGACCAGTAAGCTGTGTCTGGAAATAGAATACCATATACAGATGAGGGTTGCTGAGAGTGAACAAGAAATCCCACTAAGGCATAATCTAGCTGAAATCCCTTCAGCTGGTAGCAGACCCACTGTGCAGCTGTCGGGACATGTATTAGGCCCTTCTTCTATGGCTGGTTGGTTTCGTCCTGGCCCCATCATCAGGACTGGATGAGGTGCTTGTATTTCCTGAAAACCCATCCATTTTGAATGATCATGATTATTCTATGAGGCTGTGGGTATCATTTCAAAGATGTTTTTAATAGTTGTTTTCCCTTCCAACTTCTGATGTGAGTTGAGAGTTTTGCTAGCCTCACTGATTTCTGGGCCCAATAATAAAAAGTAAGAAAATCCATAGTTTAGTCTGAGTCAAGCAGCTCAAAGTGAGGGGTTCCAGACAGGTTTTCCCCTCATGGCTGATGATGAAGCCCTCCAGGCACTCCTGTCCAGAGCCATTCGAGCATGAACTCCAACGAAGTCACAGAGAGCCTGGACCAAGCAGTCACTTTGGAGCACCTTATATTTATTCAGTAAATAACCTGTTGCTCCCTTGCCATGTGCTGGGCTGGGCTTGCAGATGGTGGCTCGATTCCTTCTCTCTCGAGTGGAATCTCTGTCCATGTAAGAATAGAAGATCTCCTCCAAAGAAGTCCAGACAAGCTCCCATTGCCCTCATGTTTACCCTCCTCCAAGTGTGCAAAGTCCTATTCCCCCAAAATGTGATGATAGTAAGAGCCAGGACACTGTAAGACAATCAGATCATAGAAAAGAATTCATGTGAATAGGATTAGAGTATCCTCATAAAGGAGGCGCAAGTGAAAACCCCAGCACATCCTGCCACAGAAAAGATCAGCATTTAAGAGGAAGAAGGTATCAAACCTGAGTGAGGAGTCCCGTTCTGTGAGAAATAAGATGGGTGTGGTAAGGCACACCTGTAATCCCAACCCAGGGAAACAGAGACAGGAGAATCTGGTGTCCAAGGTCAGCCTTAGCTACATGAAGAGTTCAAGGCCAATCTGAGCTACAACTGTCTCAAAAAAGCAAACATATAAATGAGCCAGATCAATTTGAAATAGCTTCTGTTGTTTATGACCCTCCCAGGCTAAAGTATTTTGTTAGAGGAGCCTAAACACATGATACAGCATAGACATATATACACATGCACACACACCCCCTTAACTCACTTTTCCCAAGCAGTGAGCCAATAACCAGTTTTTCTAAACCATATGGTTTGTTCCCAGAGGAGAAAGGCAGAGGGACCACAGTCTTCACCTTTTCATGGTACATTGTCGCCTACCCTCTTCTGTCTGCTTTTAGTCTCTGCATAGGACCCTGGGACTCTTAAGAGAGCCAGCGTGACATCCACCCTTCCCACACACAGCTCTTCTCACTTACTGCATTTAGGGTTTTACACTCAGATCAATGTGTCTGCTCCTGTCTCACTTCCACGCAAGCTGCTCCGTCCTCTCTACCATTTTCTTAGAGCTTTTCTTAGCCTGTGAGTCATCTAATGATCGCCAGAAGATAAAAATAAAAGCCAAGAAGCATATGCTGTTTTGTAGGTACTGTTCTAAGAGCTCTAGATAAATTAATCCCATTTGTCTTCACAGTAGCTTTTATGCCCCGTGTTGCTATTACTGCGGTAGATATATTTGCTGCTGAAGAAAGCGAGGTACAGAGAGGCCATTGCCACACCAGTAGTAGCGGGTGTTACTGGGGCTTGAGTTCACCCACTCTGGCCCATAGTCAACCCCAAGCAAGATAACTCTCAAAGGAATCAAATTAACAGGGGGATTTTTGAAATGTGACATTGGTTCTATTACAAGGGGCCAGAACAGAGTGAGCTTCTGCATGAGCAGTGGACACAAGCAGACTCTAGGATATCACAGCCTCTCATCAACAGCTCACATCCCTATCTATGAGTCCTGACAGTCCTTCAGAGCACAGGAAGACAATCCTTATGCTGCACCTACCCAAGAGGTTAGCAAGAGAACCTGGACAAGGAAGGTCAGTCCCTTTGCAGGAAGTGTTCTGACGATGACTTGAAAATGTAACTCCTCTACTTAGATGAGGTGGGCCCTCAGATATCAAGTTGCTAAGAGACAAGCAACAAGCTTATCCAGATATACAGAGATAGATAGGTGTTCTTCAAAAACCTCAAGAGATCTGCAGAATATATCATTCAAAGATGTTTTCATCAGATTTTTTTGATATTGAGACATGTCAGCTCCTGACAGCACCCCCTATTCTACTCCAAGTAGATGATAAGCATCGAGAAATCTGCAGTTGGAGATGATTGCATTAGTGGCAAGCTTGTCACTGGGCAAGAAAAACCCCTTGCTTCAATTGTAGACAGAATGTTGTCCAAAAAGGACAAAACTTAGAAGCAGGTAAGTTGACACCCTAGCTCTGCCAAGACAGGGTAGGCAAGTCCTTCATAACTCCTGCTCTACAATCAATGTCTGTCAGAGAAACGGGGCCAAAAGACTGAAGATTGGTGCTGGAATGTATGGAGAGAAAATGGGAACTGTCCAGGCAACCAGTTGTCTGTCATTTCTTAGTTTTGGAAGCTGCTGGTTCTGCACTTCCTGTATAATCAGATATATTTATCCTTCTCAGGTCTCTGATGTGGTTGAAGACTAGATAGTTATAGTCTAGATAGTTGTTTAGGAATTAAGAGAGTGTTCTGGGTCTAAGAAGATGTTTTTAAGTTGGTGGTGCAAGTTAGGATGGAAGCTGAGTTGGATATAAAACTTTAAACTCATGGAGATGGATGCATAGTAGAATGTTAAAGTCAGGTACCAAATACATATGGACTGGACATTGGTAATGTATGCTAAGTCTTATAATTCTCATAATTGTGGCCTAATTATTCTTGTTGTTTTGTATTGTATTTGTTATAAGAGAAAAATTCATTTGTTAGACTGAAAGGTGGAGTTGTTGGGGGAAAAATGATATACCTTAAACTTAGAAAAATAAAAAAAAGGAAGCCGATGGGGTGTATGAGGGGGAAGAGGGTGGGAGGGAGGGACTGGAGGAGGGAATAGGGAGAGTATTGTGATTTAGATATAACTTGAAGAAATAAAAAAAGTAAAATTTAGAAAATGTATACTTAAAAGAAACTGTACTCATAAAACTGATCACTATCTATTATGAACACAGCAATAAAAATTTTAAGGATTTCTTCTTAAAAAGAAAAGAAAATGTAACTCCATCTGTTTCAATCTGCTGCTAGACAGGGTCTCTGATAGGATAGTTATGCTAGGTTCTAGTCTCTTTGGGTCCTCAACCTGTTGCAGGATAGTTGTTCTGTACTATATGGGTAATATCCACTTATAAGTATGTACATATCGTGTGTATCTTTCTGAGTCTGGGTTAGCTCACTCAGGGTAAGCTTTTCTGGTTCTATCCATTTGGTTGAAAATTGCATGATTTCCTTGTTTCTGATAGCTGAGTAGTATTCCATTGTGTAAATGTAAACTCTCCACATGAAAACCAACAGAACCAACCAACCTAGCCCCCCTGGAGGCTTACAGAGACTGAAATACCCCCCCCCAAAAAAAAGCATATGTAGACTGGATCAAAGCCCCCTACACATATATAAATGTTAGGCAGCTTGGTCTTCATGCAGATCCTTTAGCAAGCAGAGATCCGTGAGGGGGTTGTCTCTGAAACGGACTCTGTTGCCTAGCTGGGCCACCTGTCAGGCCCCAGTGCAAGAGAGGGCTCTTAGCCCTCATGGGACTTGATGAACTGAGCTGGATCAATATGTGGGGGCTCCCCTTATCTGAGGAGAAGGAAGGGGGGAGAGGGGAAGAGGGTGGGACAGGTAGGGAGGAGAAAGGGGGCTGCAATTGGGATGTAACTTGAATAAACAAATAAATAATTTTTTTTAAAAAGAAAGAAAATATAACTCAAAAGGAGTGAAATGTGGAAAAGGTACTCTCTGCTGACTGCTGTGCACCGGACATGGTCTGAGAAGCAGCCACTGCTCTTGGCTTACATGAATCCAGGAGGGCTCAAGAGCAGGTGTGGAGAGTTGAATGCTGAGCACAATGCCCTGAGTTGTGTGGCAGGAGGGCAGAAGACTCTGTTTTGAAGAAATAAGTACTAGGTGTTTATCTAACTGCTATGACTAAATACTTGGCAAAACACAGCATGAAGGAGGGGAGGTTTATTGTGGTTCAGGGAGTGAATAGATCCCATCCATCACAGTGGGGAAGGTACAGACCCCTCTGTACAGGTGGGAAGTAGCACCACTTTTTGCTTGCATCTGGGTGGCTGAGCAAGGAGACAGATGAAAATTCTGGTTTCTCTTCTTCCTCTGTCCCTCTTCTTTCTTTCTCACTGCTGCATATTAAGCACGGGGCTCAGAGCCAAGCCCTCTGCCCTTCAAGTCTTTTCTATAAATTCCCATGATCTGATCATGAAGGCTGCCCCCCCCCCCCCAAACAAAATACAATGAGGCTGGGGATTAAATTTTAGCATATCAGCCTTCCAGGACAGAAGCGTTAACATTTTAGGGCTGTTATCAAAATGTGTTCTCAACCAAGATGTCGGATTCTTCTCAAACAATAGGCTTCTGGGCAGGCAGGGATCCCACATACTTCTACACCCGCCCCCACGTGTGCACCCACAGCTTTTGGGTGCCCTAGTACTAAAGAAGGAAGTGACCACAGCCTGTGGGCTCACAGAAATGTTTTGCAAAGTGTTGCTCACAGGTTCAGAAAGGAAACTGATGGTGAGGTCTTGGGAAAGAAATATGAATTCTAATCCTATTGCAATCTTCCTGGATCAAAAACTGGTTTTGTATCTATTCTGGTCTGTTCAATGATGAGGGGAAGCGGCGCATCGTATCAAACCTCCATAATCCTCCTGCTGATTGTGGCTGTTCTCAGGTTCGGCTTCACTTTATAGACAAGCAGTCTCTGCTTCTCGTTCCTGTCATCGCCGCTTCACAAATTAAAAAATAAGTACCGTGCCTCTGTAGACCCACAGAAAAGGCATCTTTTCACCAAGTGTTTCCATGGGGACTTGATGCGATTTCTCCAACAATGCCAATACCTGCCATGTGCCTCTTTTACACTCAGATAAACATTAATTTCTGGACAAAAAAAAAAAGTAAGCTGTAGGCATATGTAACTCACTCCCCTGCATTTCCCTGTTTTCCTTAGGAAGAAAAACAACTTGAACTGAAATATTTACTTTCAACAGTAATCTAGCTTAATATGTTTCCTCTCCTCTACCCTCTTCCCTATGGCTGTGGGTTCATTGCATTTTTTCCCTTGTGGATACTTTATGGTTGTTCATTTCCAGACATTTGATAGAAGAAATACTATTAATACTTCTCATTTTCACTAGCTGTTCACATTAAAATAAATTATTTTTTTATAATTCTTTTATGCATCCAAAGAATTGAAAGGTTTATGTAAGATTTCTTCAACTTTTTTAAGCTTTAGTGTTTCTGCCAATTGTAAAGGAACTGTTCTCAACATTTCCTGTTGAAAAGGAGCTAAGTGTTCTGTGAAAAAAAAATAAAATGCACTCTCATTCTAAAAGGAAGAATTACCTGAAATATCCAAGCAATTATAATAAAATGGGTTGCTTGATTATTTTATTACTACATCATCTCCCATCATTTCAGGAATTGCATGTCAATGAGACTATTATTGTTAACACAATTTTCATGATTTACAATTTTATATCCTATATATTCTGTTCATTCTCTAATATTGGAAAACTGATCTACAGGTAACAGAAATAACTTGACATTAAAAGGTATTCTGGAACAAAAGTTAAATTTGAATGTGTATGTTATAGACTCAGTGTCTACCCTCAAAGTTCTTACCATGAAATCCACCGCACATACATGTGATGATATGAGGGTGCCAGGCTTTTGAATGTGTATGTTATAGACTCAGTGTCCACCTTTAAAGTTCTTATCATGAAATCCACCGCACATACATGTGATGATATGAGGGTGCCAGGCTTTTGGGATGGAATCAGCGTTAGGATTAGTGGATTTCAAGGGAGGACCCTTGTAAGTGAGATTAATGGCTTTGGCATGAAGAGAGAGTTTTCTTTCTTTCTGTTTCCCTTCCCAGCATACAAAGGTACTACACAGTGTCAGCAGTATCACATGGAAGAAAGTTCTCACTGAAACACAGAGGTCAGTCACCCAGTCTTCAGCCATAGATCTGTGAGAAATAAATAGCTGTTGTTCATAAGACTTGCTGTTACAGGAACCCGGGCATCACACTGAGAAGACAGTCTAGAAACGAGAGCACCCTGTCTCCAGTGAGGTCCTATGTCAGCCTCGTCCCCATATTCATCCCAGACACGTCTGGGTACATGTATCTTGCCGGGAACTGGGGACGTAAGAATCATAGCACAGATAACTGTTAGCTGACAGCTGATAAGTGCTACTCATGTTCCCTTGCACCTTCCCCTCCAAACAGTCTTGGATCTCAGGGCATGTCTGTGCTTGCCTCATCAAGTGTGCCAAGTGGTTCTGATCCCATGAGTGCTTCAAGGGTCTGATTGCATTGTGCTGGCCTTTGAAGATGTCTGTCCGATACACTGTAGAACACATCAAGGTTAATATAAAATAAATGCACCAAAGCAAAATTTTTGCCAGCCCTTAACTTATGAATATGGATTGGCTTTAATAATTAGATTACAACACTACTTCAGAAGCCATTTATCTAATGTCTTTTTTCAAATGCCATTTTGTTAAGCACTTTCCTGAAAATGGCCTTCTACAAAATGCATACAGTGCACAAAGGCCTACAAAGACTTCTCTGGCAGGTAAATAGAATGTCCATGCCTTCTGATGCTTTTTCCTTCATATTTTCTAGTGTTCGTTAGGACATTACTGATTCACTAGTAAGAATTAAATGAGATGAGCAAGGTAATTTAAAGGAAGTGTGTAGTTATTTTTAGATCAATAAAGAAATTAGGACATGGGTCTTGGTTCAAAAGATATAATTAAAGGGTAAAAGTATTTAAACCACTGGCTCAGGAAGCAACAGAAATTATTTTCAGAGTTAAAGGAGAAATTTAAAAGAGAAGAAATAAGACTGCAAGGGAAAGAAAGCTTATTTACATTTGTGGCATCCCTACCATACAGTAGTGTGAAATCCAAGCACTGCCATGTTAACCCTTAAGACAACTTAACATGGGAGAGCTGTTTCATTTGCAGACACTGGCTGACAGGGGTTCCCAGTCTTTTCTCTAAGGATCACAGCTAGGACTCAAGCCTGGCCCTGAGGAAGAACAGTTGAAACTTGTCATTCAAGGTTAGGAAACAGAGAAGCCCAGAACAGGGGGAGAAAGCATTTCAGAGACTAGTTAGGTGGCAGCAGCTCAAACTGCAAAGAGGTGAGATGGGTGTGGAGGGGCTTCGGAGAAAAATGAGAAGAGGACCCTAACTGCCTACAGATTGCTAGCTATGGATTATTCACAGCACAGGGAACAAGCTGACAGGGAAAGACCGACAAGACCAGTTATATAGGAAAGGGGAGTGAACACTTCAGTGGGGAGGCAAGAGTGAAAACGAGTTTGAGTGAAGAAAGGGTCACAAGTGTTCGTGTGTGGGTGTATATGTGCATGTGTGGGTGTATGTATATGTGCACGTGTGGGTGTATATGTGCATGTGTGGGTGTATGTATATGTGCATGTG
>CAJQZJ010032781.1:1065053-1105607 GCA_907164525.1 Lophiomys imhausi
TGGGTGTATATGTGCATGTGTGGGTGTATGTATATGTGCATGTGTGGTTATAAATGTACATGTGTGGATGTATAGCCACATGTTAGTTCATACAGAAAAAAAATCATGACTTCCTGAGGGTGGATGAGAAAACATATCCAAGCAGATGAATTTAAGGGACCAGTAAGGAGAGAAGACACAAAAGTGAACTTGAGATTCCACAAATACCATTTTGCTTGTGAATTGTTAGAGTTTGAGGAAGTTGCTAAACTAGAAGATTTTGAGTTGGAAGAAAAGCAAAAGGCAATGTTCTTAAAATATAAAAGACAATGTACATGATGTATATGTGTATATGGAAGCAATGTGTCATTCACTGTTGATTTGAACAGTGACCACATGTCAGTTAAAAAAATTTTTTTAAATCCTTAATTTGGTATCAGATTATAGATGCATTTCTGAGAAACAAATTCTCATGTACTAACTGTAAAGGAATATGTTGCTATGTATGCTTGCTTTTAGTTATTTTATTAATAATGGTTTTATTTTTATTTTTATTTTAATCAATGTGATTAATTGACTAAGTCACAGTTAAAATGTAAAATCTCGAAAGAAAATAAGTTTTAAAAAAGACAAGGTCTCAGTGAGAGAAGATATTTATAATACATAGAAATGGAAGTACCATAAAGCACTCCCACTAAAGACTGTTAATAAGGAAAGGACTAACAGTCCATTGGGGGGGGGGGACTGAACTGGCATTCCAGAGAAGAGAGGGAATAGCTAATAAACATGTAGAAGATTCTCAACCTCATTTGCATTGCCAATGCAAATTCAAACCAGAATTAAAGATCATTCTATACCCACCAGACTGGCAAAAATTCTCAAATATGGAAATATTACACATATTACTGAAGGTGGAGAGCAGCAGGAGTTTTCATATGCTGCTGATCAGAGTGCAAATTGGTCCCCATCTCTCAGAAACAATTATCTCACCTCTACCTAACACCTCTACACCTACACATTCCTCCTGAGGAAGCTTGCACAGGTGTGTGAATGTTCATAGCTGTACAATGTACAAGAGCAAAGAGAGAGCTGGAGACCTCTCAAATATCAAGCAATGAAAGAATGGACAAATTCACTGTTAGGCGTTCATGCATAGCTTCTCCTAGAGTGGGAGACCAAGAATGGGAAAGTGTGATGACCACCCAACAGGGATGTGTCTCACAAGCAAGATGCTGAGTGAAAAAGACAGACTCTGGGAGCAATAAATAGGAAAGGGTGCCATTTAGGTAAAGATGAAAAACTTGCAAAGCCAGGTAACATATTAGTTGGAAACTCATTTGTCGATAGTGAGACTAGAGTATTGTGTGAAACAACTTGTGATAATAGGTGCCAAGCTGAGCACAAGTCAAATGGGACATGGAAAGTGTCTTTGTCATCTTCCCATTGTTATGATAAAACACTAGACCAAAAGCAACTAGGAGAGCAAAGGGTCTGTTTCTTCTATTAACTCTGGGGTCACATTCTTTCCATCACTAAAACAAGTCAGGGCAGGAACTCAAGCCAGGCAGGAACCTGGAGGCAGTAGCTGATGCAGAGGCCATGGAGGAGTGCTGCTCACTAGCTGGCTCCCCATGTCTTCCTCCGCCTGCTTTCCTATAGAACTCAGGGCCTCTTACCCAGGGTTGGCACCTCATACAATGGGGAGGGACCTCCCATATCAATCATTAATCAAGAAAATGCCCCACAGTCTTGCCTATAGTTTTTCAAAAGCCTTGTTTCCTACAGCCAGTCTTCTCTGCTTGGTGGTGCACATGCACCTATGCACACAAGTGCTCCTTTGCACACTTAAATACCCAGAATTACCACAGTTGGGTAACCACCACCAGAATACCCAAGGGAGGACAGACACATCTTTTTCTAAACCACTAATTTCCTGTGTGAGTCTCCTGGCACACTGTACAGCCTCCTCCTACTTGTTTATACTCCACTGGCTTTTGGAAGAATGTCATTAATTGTATCAGTGAAATAATTAGCATGTGAATCAATGCATTAATGTGTTTCTATAACATTTTTGTCATCTGTCTCAGTGACCTTGATTTGTGTCTCAGCTTAGTCTTTCTCACAGCCACATTCCCAGGGTTGGTCTCCCATGTTTGAGTGAGCTTCTGGTCTATTCTAGAGGAATTTTTCACTTCTGGCTGCTAATTAGGGGTGACTGTGCAGGAGTTTCCCCGTTCCCTTCTCAGACAACCCATGTTCTAGCTAGAGTCCCAGATGGCTTCTCTTTCCCTCTACCCTCTGAACGAGAGACTAATTTGCTGAGCAAAGTCTCAATTATGATTAGGTCCTGAGCTGTCACCCCCCTTGTCTTGTGTGCAGTTGAAAGTGGGGCTTGCTCCAAGTGAGAGGCATCAATGGGAAAAGCTTGTATCTCTGAACTTCCAACATGTTTTCTGTCACCAAAGATATGCTTTTTCCCCTACAAGCCTTCCAGTTCTCTGATGCAAGCAGAATATCCCATCATTCAATCCAATCCAAACACTACCCAGAGTTAACTGAGCCCCTGCTGCAAGGCCTCCATCATGAGCTTCAAGTGCCAACTGCAAGGAGGAGCATCTAGTGCTTCGGGCCTACCAACTCTGTTGCTACGTGGAACACTCTAGGAATCCCCAAGGTTCTGAAGCTCTTGTATAAGGAACCCTGGAAGAACAGGACTTCTGTTCTCCTGGATTAAGAATGTGCCCAAATGGCTCTCAAAACAGTTCGCTGCTAGATCATTATGAAGAAGACAACTCACGGATGGCCAGATAGCAATGGCACAGAAGACAAGGGGCATGGAGGGATGGCTCCTCTCTTTCCCAGAACTTCTGAAAAGCTCTCAGAACTCAACTCTTTGCAGGGCTCAGTGCTCATTCCACTATGGGCATTTGATGGATCAAATAAGTGGACACTAGTGAACAAACTCAGCCTCTAGCATGTCCTCATCCCTGAAATGGGAATTCCAACCTTCTAAAATCACAGGGTTTCTTACAGAGGATGTATACAATCCCATTGACATATGAATACTAGGAACGCTCTGGAAATCTCCAGGGTTTTCAAAGTCTTTTATCAGGGACCAGGGAAGGAAATGAAATGTTTTGACAGATACAAACCCAGGAAGCTAACTTACTGCATCCTGGTATCAGAGCTTTCCTCATCCTTGGGCCGACACCTAAGGAATCAAGGTGAAGAGCAGGCATGATCTCAGGACACACGTGTTCCCACCTTTAGGGATCCTGGCCTGGTACTTGTGTGCAGAGAAAGCTGCACAACTTAGGCTGTGTCTCACTTCTGACACAGCAGTCCTGCAGACAGTCTGCCCTTTGAGAGCCTCAACCCAACACACTGGCCTCATTGGCCCTAGAAGCCAGCTTGTTTGTGGGTGAGGACTGTTCTCAAAACACCAAGAGAAGCCAAGCAGTCCACACAAGGGATGAGAAGCCTCCATAAGCCAGGACTCTGATTAAAATGCAGCATCAGAGCCAAACCTTGAGGCCCTGCTTCTTATAGAGCAATAGAACACCATTCCATTAAAATACACCAAGTCCAGCCCAGGAAAAGGGAGGCACTGCTGAGAATGAGAGCCCGTGGTATGCAAGCACTGATGGGAAGGAAAGCAGCCACACAGAAAGTGAGCTGGTCAGGGTCTGACAACTGTAGGCAATACTTAGAACAAATAGATGCCACAAATAAGAATGTGTTTACTCAATCAACAACTATTTATTGAGCCTCTGTTGTATAGCAAGTGTCCTAAGAACACACAGACCAGCTCAAGGAATGATTCTCACACAGTCTGCAGTTTTATGGGAGGAGAAAGACAGTAAATTTTAAAAAATCTTTTGTGTTTGTGTAAGAGTGTGTGTATGTGTAAGAGTGTGTGTGTGTGTGTGTGTGTGTGAGAGACAGAGAGAGAGAGAGAGATTACATGTATATGCAAATGGAGGCAGAGGATAAACCTGGAATTATTCCCCCAGGCACCTTTTGTTTAAAACAGGGTGTCTTATTGGTCCAGAACCTTGCCACATAGGCTAGACCAGCCAATCAGGGAGACCAAGAGCCCCTGCTGAAAGTCTCCTAGTATATCCTCAGGGATTACAAGTATATGCCACCCACCATGCCTGGCTTTTAAAACATCCATTCTGGGGATCAACTTCAGACCTTCATGCTTGCAAGGCAAGTGATTGACTGGACCATCTCCCCAGACCTTGAAAAGTCCTGTCCGTGTCATCAGGTGATGAACTTTGGAGCCACCAAAGTCAGATTGAGACTAGAAAGAAGTGCCTCTTGTCAGGAGAGAACCTGCTAAGGGCATTTGCCACATAAGGCGAATGTCCTTTTGTGCTCCATCATGGGCCCTTCCAGTCATGTTAAGGCCAATCACTCCTTATTAAAATCATTAGTTCTTCAAATTCCATGTGGCACCAGCATTTGCCCCCACATTGCCAATGCATTTTTCTTGGCAAATAGTTGTTTTTCAAGCCTAGGTCTCATGTAGCACAGGATGGCCTCCAGCTCAGTCAGTCGCTATGAGTCACAATGGCTTTGACCTACTACCACCTCCCATTTGCAGGGGAGGTGCCACCACACCTGTTGACGTGGTGCTGGGGATTAAACCCAGAGCTTATGTATGCTAGACTACCAACCCTAAATCTAATATCATCAGGTAGAACCTGAAGCAGAGACTTCTATTGCTGTAACCTGCCAACCACCATTCACAATAATTCATGCAGCTAATGATTTATTTATAGCTTTAATATTTGATTATCAACGTTCATGAAACCACTTCTCCACTGGAACATATTATTTGTGACAACCTGAATCCAAGGCTCTGGTCACTCTTACTTGGTTCAGACTAAATTCTTAGATGTGAGATTGAGGGTTATGTTTCACATTGATCATTTTTAAGTATACTTTTGCATCCAATCAATATTTGTAAATATGCTTTAGAAACATATCTTATTCAACCATGTCATTAAACTTTCTTGTTCTAATAACTTTAGTATTCTTCTATACTATTTTTAATTTTACTCATATTTTTATGTGTTTGGGTGTTTTTTCTGTATGTCTGTCTGTACATATATATACCTGGTGTCTATGAAGGCCAGAGGCAGGCGTCAGATCCCCTGGGAAGGCCATTACAGAAGGGTGTGAGTGCCTTGTGGGTGCTGGGAGCCACAGTCCTCTGCCACAGAAGCCCCTAAGGATGCCTCAGCCACTGCGAGCTGAGCTGGCTCTCCAGACTCTTCTTCTATTATTTCCAAACAATGATTTGTCAATCATAAATAACCTTCTGACATTGTGACACAATATATTGTCTTCTACAAAGTTCATGCTCAGCTAAATTTCTGAAAGAAAAACTGCAAAGGAAAAAGAATCTCATAAATTTTTAAGCAAGTTCTCAACTTCACGTTGAACATGTTCGTAGCCATCCTCAGCCATATATGGTTCTGGACTATGCGTTGGGCATATCTGATTTTCTTCTCACTTTTAAAATATTTCATGTCTTAGTTCTTTATTATTATTTAGTTATTTCATGTGTTTCTCCAAGGATGTGGGTGTCAAGGTGTGTGTGTCTGTGTGTGTGTGTACACGTGCCATTGTGAGTGTTATGATAATGCTGCAGGCACTGAAGGGGTGGTACACCATGGCGAGGTACACCTTGCCCACGTGTATTTCCTGAGGAAATCATGCCATGCCACACAACATTTATTTTTGTTTAAGGTTTGTTTAGGTAGGAAGTTAAGGGCAGAGCCATGGAGAAGGAGAGAGGGGAAGAAAGAGAAGCATGAGGAAAGAGGGAAAGAGGAACGAGAAAAAGAGACAGAGACCAGGAAGGAGGTTTTATCCCGGCCAGGTGGCCCACACACCAGCAGCAGCTGATGATGTAAGCAAATTAGGACCCTAAAGTCAGATGAGTGTAAGTGTAGACTTACAGTGGGTATGTGGACGGACGGCCTAGGATAATTTACTAGAGTGTGTTTTGTCCTTTCAGCATGTGGGTTCAGGGGATCAAACTTATGCATTTTTACCCACTGAGCTGTCTCACCAGCTCTTTGTCTTAATTTTATTTACTTAATATCCAGAATAATAAGGAAGAAAAATGACAACAGCACAGTCTGCCAGAAAACACTTCTTCCAAAGGCTGGTCCATGAAAACATTGAGGAAAAAGGGTTAATTTCCTGATCCAACAGCGGAAGGATATGTTATGGAGTGTGTGCTTTGTAGATTCTCTTGTTCATTTGTTCTTTAGCATAGAAAAAGATGCTGGGAAGCCATCAGTCAAGAAATTCACCTTTATTAAACTTATTTCTCATCACTGAGTGTCTCTTCTTTTTATCACCTATCAACATGTCATTGGTTTGGGGTTCTACCTTACACATTTATCAAGTGTTATGCGAACAGCCTTCCCTGTGTGGATCAGCCATGCATACCTGGAATGGGGCCCCTGCCCGTGGAGGAGGACCTTCTACTCTAGTGCTGGTATCAATTGGTGCAGTTTGTAGTTGAGGGTTGCTCAGTCTGTGAGATGCTGGAATTGTGTTGTTGTTGTTGTTGTTGTTGTTGGTTTTTGCCTCTATCCACGTTGTCTCTTTCAAGAGTTCTGTATCTCTGTGATGCTGGGTCAGGAAGATAGGGTGGAAAAAGTCTGGTATTGTTCTGGGCTCAGGAACAACACATGCCGCATGGCAATGGCCACAGGACTTCTTTCTCTAAAAGTGGAATGTCTCTATAAAATAGCCAAGAGAGAGATGAACCAAAACACAGCGCTAACTGGTTGTCAGTGAACTTGTAATTAGATTCCCCAGTTAGCTTTATTTTCTTATTGATGAAGCTCCAAGCACCTCCATTTTTCCTCACTGTGGCTGAATGCAGCCACTTGCTGCTCTAGAAGGCTAATGGTGCACACAGTCCGCTCTGTTCAGCGGCAGTAAGTACTGCTCAGTTCACATAAGAACAGGGAAGCATCAAAGTCAGGGCAGGGAAGCAGAAAATGAGAGAATCCCAGGCAGGAGAGTCAAGTTTCTCCTTGGGCACACAGGCTCTGCCGCTGTACAGAAAGTGAATTGACAAGTTCAAGGGCTGGACAGAAGACAGGTGAATTGTGGGCACTTACATCCCAAGAACAAGGTTGAAGAATATTGATCCTGTTTTAAAAACACTTTCTTTGAATTGTTGTTGCAAGGGCATTGGACATTTCTGGTCATTGTGGGGAGAGTTCGAGTGTTCAGATCACTTTTGAAAACAATTCTTTCCTGGGTCATAGAAGCCTTATTGCAGACAAAGTACTTCATGGATCTTCCAAGTGCCTAGGCATGAAAGCACACAGAGATGTCCATGTGCTTTCTTTCCTACTGAAGGAGTCACTTCAAACTGAAAAGCATCCGTGCCCTGGCACCTTGTCATGTACTAGGTGTTTACTAAGTACACAGTATTATTACACAAGTTCAGATGTGTGCTCATCCCCTGTTTGTGTGCAACAGATATGTTTCTGAAATGAGGAATGTAGATGAGATTGAGGGGAAAATATTCCTGTTTTCCAGGTGATCATAACACACACATGTAATGTATACACATGTAAATGTATGTGTATGCGTATAGGTAATAAATGTGTGAATTTTATCCCTTTTAGCTGTGTATCTTGATGCAAATCTTACTTGTATTTCTTGTCATTCACAAGGTATAATAATAACCTTAACACTTTACTATATTCATGTGTGAACACTAACATATTTGGATTCAAAGAGATAACACGAAACAAGTTATGAAAGTGTTCTTTATTTCTGCTGAAGTTAAGGGTAACATACATGTCGCTGCAACACAAACTGTTTACAGAGCAATTCTCTGGCTAAATAGTAGATGTATTTCATTAAAGATAACAGGAAAAAGCTATTGGGATTCCATATCTTCCAGTTGCTCACTATAGTGTGATAGATGCCAGAAATAAATAACTGGTATAATCTCATTGATTTAACAGAATCTTTCCAGTGTGTCTAAAGATATACAGGTATGTTCCAAGGACACAGTCAAACCAGACCTCCAGGTTCTCTTGCCTCCTGTGTGGCCCCTGTAATTAGTCACCTAAGTAGCCAAGTTTTCAACTCTTCTGGATACTTGACCTCAGGTGTCTTCTCACTTTATGGAAGCTCATTCATCTCATTTTATCTATCTACCCATCTACCCATCCATCCATCCGCTCACTCACCCATCTATCTATCCATCCATCCATCTATCCAACCACCTACCTATCTACTCATCTACCCATTCACACCCCCATCCCAGCACCCACCTACCTATCCATCCACCCCTCCATTCTCCATCTACCCAGCCACAAACCCATACACTCACCCACCCATCTACCCATTCATCCACTCATCTACCCATTCACCCACACACCCACCCATCCACCCACCTCCCACCTACCCATCTATCCATCCTATCCACCCACCCATTCATCCATCCATCCACCCACTCACCCATCCACTCAACCATCTACCCATCCATCTATCCCTCCATTCACCCCCACACCAATCCATCCGTCCATAGATACTTCTGTTTAACAGATCTAGACCAGTGTTTAGCATACTTACTAAACACTGATGTCTTTCCAATGGCATACAAAATAGAAATAAATAATTAAATGAAGTTCTTTCATGTGAAGCTGTTATATAAAATTAAGTTTGCATTGCTTCAATATTTTAACCATCTCTGAGTTCTTTTGAGTTTCTTGATGATTACAAAGCTAAAAATCATTCCTTTTCCTTGATTAGAGAAAAATTTGATTTTCTTGTTGCAACCTTTCTTGCAAGATTTGATGCAGGAGAGAGCTGGGACATGCTGTTGAGGCTGAATCACACAGTATTGATTTTGTGTCTAACGCGGCGTGTGGTTTCTCATTTCTGGCACCTCACCTGGAAATAACATGGAGGCTGCTTCCACAGTACTCACCTGTGACTACAGACAAGTGTTGGCTGCAGAGATCAGAAAACATCTGTTTCCGCTGAGCAATGTTTGAATGTTCTTAATTCCTTTAAAAATGTCACTAGTTTCCCATCTTACATTTTGTGATGTGTGTGTATGTGTGTGTGTGTGTGTGTGTGTGTGTAAACCAGAAGACAATCTCAAGAATTGTTCCTCAGATGATCTCTACCTTTTTTCTTTTTTTTTTTTTTTTTTTGAGACAGGTTTTCTCACTGGCCTGGAACTCAGCAAGGCTGGCTAGCCAGCGAGCCTTGGGGATTTGCCTGCCTCTGCCTCCCCAGAACTGGGATTACAAACATATACCATAAACCAAGCTTTCTGCTTACATGGGTTATGGGGATTAATTATCAGCCCAGCCCCCATTTTAATTTTCAAAGAGCTGAAAGGCGTTGTCCTGGGGAATGACGATGGGCCCTAGGTCCTGTTACTTTTGTCATTAGTCCAGCATCTACCTCGTTGCCTTCATTGAAGGTGATCCTAGACTCCATAGATGTACCACAGTAGGTGAGGGGCTATTCTGAGATCCTACTGGCTTCCTTATCACCAAGATGCTAAAGTTCTTGGTGAGAAGCAAATAAGAAAAACGATGCAAAATGATACATAATATCTGAGAAGAATTGGCATGACTCATTCTTGAATGAGGCATGAAGGGCTTGAGGGTGGGCCAAGTCAAGGGCATATCATGTTCTGAAGGATGTGATACATTTAATCAAATACACTAATGAACTGAGGAGGTAAAATAATGTGTAACAGAGAGAGCCATCCTTACATTGGGAGCCTACCCGACATATCCTGGGCTGATTTCCATTCACTCCTTAAGCAGGGGCATGAGGAACTGGCACTCAAGACCTAGGGTGAGCTCACCGTGTTTCTTCTCCTGTGATGTGTAAGCCTCTGGATGAACCCATTCTGATTGTGCCAGTCCTCCGGACATGGCCATTGCTCTTATAGTGAGGGTTACTCAAGGAAGTGGCACATTTAAATGTGCAAGGTGGCCTTCTGAGGAACAGCATGACCATCTGTGAAGGACTTGTCTAACAGCACATTTTACTGAGAGGAAAACATGAAGAGACCTTCCTTTAGGAAGTTAGTATGCAAATGCTACCCCTGACTTGACTGTGAAACTGTAGGCCACATCACAGCCGAGGCTGGGAGCCCTGAAGAGCATGCATGGTGACAGCCGAGGCTGGGACCCCTGAATGACTGCACTGTGTGCTTCCCGGCCCTGGGGTGCTACAAATGGCACCTCTCATTTTCCGCGATGGAGATTTGAGGCCCTGAAATACACTCAGTTCAGTGAACATTTTGCCTCATGATTTCAGAGATTTGGCAGGGAGCCTCTTGCTGTGGTAGTGCTGTGGTTCCAGTACCTCATGGGGTCATATTGTCCCAGTTTGGGTGTCTCATGTTTACCTGTTCTCTACTATCACACTGTATTTGACCAGCCCCTTGCTGCATTTTCTTCTTCATAAAAGTGGGGAGCAGAGGTTAGCCCTGATAGATAAAATCTGAATTTTGCCTGGGGTATGGGTCAAATGGCCAGAGTGGGAGTTGAGAGAACTTGATTCCAAAGGTGAATGGTTACAGGGTCTACATGGGAGGGGACAGGGCTTAGGGTTCTGGTTTGGATTGTGTCCCTGAAACATCCCTGAATGTCCTTAGACACAAGATAGAGGCTCATATCATCAGACAATATCAGCAAAATGTTTTAAGTTCCTTCCAGAGAGGTATGACAGTTTCCTCCTTGGAAGAGGCTATCTTCCAGAGATGACTCAACTCAGTTTGGCTAATTGAGTATCCACAGAACACCTCTCAGGCTGACTCAGACTGATAGCTCACCATGACCTTCCCTGAGACGCATTTCCAGTCTGTTTGAAAGTCAGCTCTCTGTGAACAGGCCCATGTTTTCCTAATGATACAAGTTTTAATGTAGTGACTAGGTTCTCCAGCCAATCCCCAGAAGCTAGTTTACCTTACAGTAAAGTGGGACCTGGTATCTAATAAAACCATCAGACCTAACTAACTACCAACGCGGCAGTGATTTGAACCCTGGCTGCTGTTCCTCACGCCGCAGTCTGCAAGGAAGTTTGTTTTGTTTTTTAAGAACATTTTCATAGATTTCACAAGTGGACTGTGGGTAGGTGGGATGAGAACAGGAGGGATCAGGTGGGAGGAGAAAATACTAAGAGAGATGAATGGAATTGGAGAGGGGTGAGGTAGAAACCTAGTGCAATGGAAACTCCTCAGAATCTGTGAGGGTTACACTAGCAAAGTACCAAAGACTCCTGATCATGGGATACACAAAGCCTGAACCACCCTTCCTCTATAACCAGGCAAGGACACAACCCAGCCACAAAACCCCCTATCTATAGTTTGTCCTGCCTGCCGGTATCAGAGCCTGGCAGAGCCATCAACATCAAGGATACCAGAGAGACTTCATCCCACAATTGCTGGGAACAGATGCAGACTTCCACAGCCAAATATTATGTGGAGGTGGGGGGTCCTACAGAGGAGGGGGAGGAAGGATTGGAGGAACCAAAGGGGTCAAGGACACCACAAGAACATAACCCACAGAATCAACTGACCAGGACTCAAGTGGACCCACAGAGATCAGGGAGTCTGCATACATTATGGTTGTGTAGCTCATTGTTCGTGTGGGATCCGTAACAGTGGGAGCAGGGTTGTCTCTGACTCTTTTTCCTGCCTTTGGGACCCTTTTCATCCTATTGGGTTGCCTCGACCAGCCTTGATATGATGGTTTGCACCTGGTCTTTTTGTAGTGTATTATGCCATATTTAGTTGATGTCCTTGGGAAGCCTTCTCTTTTCTGAGGGCAGGTAGAGGGGGATGGATCTGGGGGAAAGGGAAAGTAGTGAGGAGAGACTGGGGAGAGAGGAGGAAGGGGAAACTTCAGTTGGGATGTAATATATGAAAGAAAAAGAACATTTTCAAAAGACTCTGTCCCCAGGACAGACTTAACTCTAGTCTCTGATATCAGTAGCAGTTGTAGGAAGTGGCAATTGGGAATAGGTAGAGTGGTCCCAGTAACAGGGCCCCTAGGGATATAAAGGCTGTGACTAGAAGGTAGAGGCCAGGGCTCCACTTGGTACAGGTTAGGGATTTGGGGCAAAGAGGCCTGGAGGAATGAAGCCCACCGAGAGCTGGGATTGTGTCCCTGGGAGCTCGGACTATGTGTCTGGGAGCTGGGGTTGTGGGCTGACACCCTCTTTGGTCTCTCATTAGGAAAGGAATTTTCAGGATCAGAAGAGAGTAGAAGCTGGCCAGTGCTACAGTAACACGAAGGGAACTGTCCAAATCCTCATGGATCACTGTCCCTGGCTAGTTTTCCTCTCTTTGGCTGAGTGAGTGGGAGAAACAACCTTCAACATGCAGAGTTTTGTGCCTAGCTTCACGCTTCTGGATGTGTGATTTTCATTCATTGTTAGGGTATGATCAGGGGCTTTTCAAAGAGCATCAGAGGAAGGCAAGGAAAGGTTCCAAAAGCCTTCTGGCATTAGTAGCTCCTATACCTATCACTTCCCTATAGCCCATTAGTTAGAATTCCCAAGTGTAGAAACAGGTTTCAAGTGTCAGCAGCGAGGCAGAGGCTCTCCTGTGCTGTTCTCCTGAGTCATCGAGGTTTCTTTCCCTGTCATTCTGTGAAGGGGACCCTGCAGCAAATCCATGAAGAAATACCACATGCCTGCATCTCAAGCTGTTCCTCTTGGGTAAAGGGTGTTTTCTAAGCTCTACTCTGTTTTATTAGCACCATCCTAGAATCTACTGCTGTGGCTCTGTGTTCTGGTTTTAATTTTAATCCCAGGTGTGGGGATGTGGGGGTGCTTCCCAGCAGCTGACTGCGATTTGCCTTGTGTTCTAGCATGGGAGTGATTTTGCTTGCTGCAGATAGTTTCTGCGATTGTGTGGCGTTTGGAATTCTGGGGACTTTTTAGACGATATATAAATGCTAGGGTCCCAAAAGGCAGGAGTTGTTGGTTGTAGTTTGTTAGGTAGTTGTTCATAAAGAAGAAACAAAAAGAAGAAATCCAGACAGTGAAGATCAAACTTGCCTCAAGGAACTGGATGCCCCTAATCAGCAGGAAGTAATCTAATGATAATGTCTCCCCCTTTCGGACCCCTGACTTCATTCAGGGATCAATTTCCTTTCCTCCCTATCCTTTTTTTCTCTCTTACCTAGTGTTAGGGGGTTGAAAGGGTGGAATAAAAGGGGTGGAGAAGGGTAGAAGAAAGGAGAACCCACAAAGTAGTGAATGCTGGCTACATACAGACATTGCATCTTCTGTTAGAAGGAAGGAAATCTGTTTCTCTCTTCCTCTGACCAGCCATTCAGGGCTGCGGGGCATCCATCCCTGACATGTTGGATATTTCTTACTCTGTGAGGTGGCAGAACTTAGTATGAAAGAAGCGTGTTCTGAGTATTCCAGACATTGTGGTATGGATAGGGTGTGCACAGGACTTCTTCCAAGTATACACTTACTTTATGCACTTCTAGGCACTTTCTAGGGCTTTCCCTCACTCACAGTGGCTGAGCTTATTAGCAAGTTCCACCCAGCCAGAGATAACCATCAAACATGGAACCTGTTTCAACTGGAACATTGGAAAGACCTCCAAGGAAGAATTTTCTCCTCTACACTCTGCCCCCACAGGCATCTCAAGAATGGAAAAGAAGTGGGACTTTTTAAAGAACCAAATCCCCTGAGCTATTGTGGTCATATAAAGCATGGCACATGTTTTATGGTGCTGATGATACTCCATTGATTGGAAGGAAGTTGTCTGTGACAATTAGTGTCAGGCATGAGGGGCAGGCGTAGAGCCTCTTCTTTAGGTCAGAGACAGAAATCCTAAATACCCAAATTCCCGGGGATCACTTGTTTCTCTGACCTTTTCTGAGTGAATTCCCTTCCTTTAGTGAACCCCTAGAATAAGATTTAAAGATGTAAACTTAAAGAGCAATTTTGAAAGATGAAGGAAATGAGTGAATAACCTATTTTATTATTAAAACTATTGCTATCAAATAGCTTATTTTGGGGTGCTACTGAGCCATGTAACTAACTCAGGAAAACTACAATACCTTCGTCTTTGGCTAAAATAGAAGTGGCTGTAATTTTAGTCTATTTTAGCTATAGAAAGGGCAAATCTGCTTTGCCTTTTTAAATTTCCTGTCCCCACTGGCTGATCACTTTCAGTCTGGCAGAGGTCAGCTTAAGGATGAGCTCAGAGGTACTGAAATATTAGGAATGAGATTTCACCTCCCAACTCCTATTTCTGGGGTCAAAAACTCTACATCATTCCATTAAAACTGTGTTTAAAATTTTAGTTGTTTAAAAGTTATTTTTAAGTGTAGTTTTTCAACTTGAAAGTAATGTATAACTCTAGAAGCATGTCAAGTGCAGATTCATGTCTGATCCCTCCGTGCAACCAAAGGAGAGGCTTGGCTAACTTGAGTTCTGGTTCTGACAGGAAGCTAGGAGAAGACAAATCATTAAATTTCTCTTCAAGAAAAGGAAGCAGCAGGGAAGGTACTTTGATCTCTTTAGACATGCTCTGACAAGCTTGCAGTTTTTTACTTATTAAAAGTCATACAGAAAAACACATATTGATGAGGAAGGCTAGAAGAGAAAGTCAGGTCCTTCTATTAATTACCTTATGGGGCAGCAAGGAGCAGAAGTCTGTGCCCGAGGAAGAGAAAGGCGATTGGCATTCACACACTGAAGTCTGTGTCAATTTAGGAAGGGCATGATTTTAAGATAAGTTGAAGGGTAAGTTAGAAAAAAGCAATGCTTTTAAGTGCAAGTATGAGAGTGAGATCGGATCAAAGAGCTACTGCCAATAAGCTGTGGATTTGTTGGGAGAAAAGCCCCTTGCCACTCCCAGAGTGTTTGATGCACTCCTTGGTATTGGAAAAGATCTTAGCGGTCAAGCAGGCCAGCCTTAGTTTTTCATATACTTCCTCCTTCAGTTGACACAAACGAAAGATGGAGATTTACTAAAAAGCTATAAAATCAAATGACTGGGAGGAAGCCAGGCCTACGGAGAACAGTGGATCTGGGAACCCCACCGTTAGGGCGGAATTACCTTTCTTTTGCAGTTGATGTGTGGACCCACAAGGCAGTTGTCTGAACACAACCAAGGTCGAAACTCTAGAGCATTTAAAATAAAGTCACAGATACAACTATGTACTTGCAAGTCTGTGGTACCCACTGTTACCAGTTGCAGTTAGTGAGGAAGACCGAGTTTTAACTATTTTTCTCATTGCCAGGACCAGATACCTGACAAGAAGCAACTGCAGGTCGGGGCTACTGATATGCTCTAGCTCGAAGTCTGAGGAGATGTGGTCCATGACAGAGTTGATACGTAGTGGCATGGCTTGAGACTGCTTCTTGCTCATGGCTCAGGGTACCAGAAAGCAGAGGAGAAGAGAGGAAATGAAGACAGGCTGTGAACCACAAGGCTAGTCCCCCAGAGATCCACACCCCACAGTTAGGCCCTATCTCCCAAAGGCTCTGCAACTGCACAAACAGCTCCAACCAGCTGGGAACCAAGAGTTCGCACACATGAGCTTGTAGGGGCATTTTACATCCAAACCAGACCTTGAAACTACCCAAGCCAATCTTCATTTTTAAATCAATTTATTAGTGTTGGGGGGGGGTGCATCATGAGAAGAAGTCATAGGGTGACACATTGTGGAGTCAGTTCTCTCCTCCTAACTTGATGTAGGTTCTGGGGGTCAAACTCAGTTCATTGGCTTGCAGGACAAGCAACTTTTCCTCCTACCTATCTTACTGATTGAGCCTGAAGTCACACTGTCATCCACTGTCCCAGAATCCTACGGAGTGGAAGAGACAATTAAAGGTGATAAAGATCCATATTTCCAGGCCCAGAGGGTGTTTCAGGGGGTCTCTCTCCTTAAAGTAGCAGTAATATCTATTTTTATTTCTATCAGGAGAAAAAAAAACCTTTAGCAAATTTAGTGTTTATGTATGAAACACTCCTCTGATAAATGGCCCAGGTCGAGAGCCTGCAGGTGTGTACCAAGGGAGCCAGGCTGGTGATGTGTGGAGATCAGAGGAAGTTGCTCATGATTTGTCACATAGTTTATAACACAATTGAACACCACAAGGTACATCCATCATTGCACAGTTTTAATTATTTTTATTCTTAGTCATATGTTGTTTACATTTGTTCTCAATTCTGAATTAATGAGGAACTTAATGAGGAAGAAAAAACATAATTCTGCCAATTTTCTTCTGGATATTTTCTCAAGATCCATAAATTTCACTCCTCTGGTGGGGGGAATAGCAATACAAAACATTAAGATATCACTAATATTTCAAAAGAGAATGTGAGGGAGAAAAATAAATCATTGTTTCTTGTGCATCTAGTTCCTAGCCTGTAGTCTGTAATGGAAATGTACCCTGCTGGCACTCTGAGGTCCACTTCCAATAGGTGACAGAGCTCTGATGTGTATTCCCATTGCACCTAGATATAGCCACATAAGTCCCCAGCAGCCTGAAACACTCCCTCGTTCTCTTTCTGGTGTTCACAGTTAATTCTTAAATTGTAGCTCAGCTCTTACGTCCTATTGGGGGAGAACTCACCATCTACATCTCTCCTACTAGTGTTTTCTTGCTATTTTTTTTTTGCATCCCCACAGCACCTGAATGGGGTGTCCTCTTTGATAGTCTTCACTTGAAAAGCAAGCTTCACATCTGTCTCCCTGATGTTAACCAGAGCTGAGATCAGAGGAACTTGCTATTTCCAGAGGCAATACAGCACCCTACACACATCACACATCAGATACTCCATGCTTTTTTTTTTAATGGATCAGAGAAGGCAGAATTGGAACTCAATACATTAGAAAGAAGTGAGGTCACTTCAGGAGGGGACTTGTATACTAAAAACAATGAAAAGACAGGCTGGCTTGCAAAGGTGTGTCTAAGCAGCCAAAAGTGGATCCAAATTACTATGGAGAGTTCAGGAAAGAAAAAGATGCTTGGTGAGTTCCTTTTGTGAGAGGTGGCCTGAAATGACACCCACTGTCCTTGGCTGCTCTCATTCCCATAGGTCAAATACCACAGACCTTCTGGCCTAATGAGCACATTCACTTTCTCACACTTTTGATGGCTAAGAACCCAGAATCTACATAGCAATGTTGTTGTTGTCTTTGGGTGTCTTCTGACTTGTAGATGGCTGTGTTTTAACTGTGTCCTCTTGTGGTAGAAGGGGAAAGAGCTCTGATGGCTCTTTTTGCATGGAGAGTAATGGCATCAGGAGGTACCACCCATCTTTACAACTTTACTGAAAGGTGACTGTCTACAGAAGAGTGCACTTCCTTCACCAAGTATCAAACCGAGCACACTGGGGCTGAGGGTTGGGGCTACAGTTCTCCTGTGCTCCAGTTCATGGAGAGTGCTTGGGAAACTGGTCAGGAAGTGGACCAGCTAGATCACCACCATCCATCCCTCCATTTCTGGGGCTCTGACATTTCTTTAAGAGTGAGGTAATTCTGCCAAAGAACATAGGACAGATGTTCTGGATCTAAGAAGATGTTTTTAAAATTGTGATGCAAGTTAGGATGGAAGCTGAGTTGGATATAGAACTTTAAACTCATGGAGATGGTTAGATAGTAGAATGTTAAAGTCAGGTACCAAATACATATGGACTGGACATTGAGAATGTATGCTAAGCTTTATAATTCTCATAATTGTGGCCTAATTATTTCTGTTGTTTTGTATTTATTTGTTATTATAAGAGAAAGAGCCATTTGTTGGACTGAAAGGGGGAGCTGTTGGGAGGGAAAAGATAAACCTTAAACTTATAAAAAAAAAAAAAGAAGTGGGTGGGGGGTTGAGGGGGAAGAGGGTGGGAGGGTGGGATGAGGGGGGGAATAGGGAGGGGATTGCTATTGAGATGTAACTTGAGGGAAAAAAAAACCTAATAGAACACCTGTATTGCTGGCCAGAAGGTTCATAGAGAGTTTCCCCAAATTATACAGCCTCAACTGGGCTCTGCCCATTTGAGTTCTTTGCCTTTTATGCAAAAATTGCCTTTTATGACACTAACTATGTGTTAGTTAGTTAGTTAGCTAGTTAATTAGTTAGTTAGTTAGTTAGTTAGTTAGTTAGTTAGTTAGTTAGTTAGTGTGCAGTTCAGTCTAGCATCTGTCAGCACATAAAGGAGGAGCTTGGCTTTCCTTGAACTTGGGGCTGAGATGGGCAGAGCCCAGTTGAGGTCATAGTTCTGTGAAAAACACGAAATGTCTTCTTGAAGGGGCATGGCTAAGATACTGCACAAGCCCCAGATTACATCAGTTGCCACGAGAAACCACAGGACTGCTGGATATCGCATGAGATCTTGTGGGCTCTCCAGAGCACCAAGGATTGAAAGATAATGCCATATGTAAACCAGAGAGCTTCACAGGGCACACTCTTCCTCTTGCCCTAACAGACTGAGATGACAAGGCACACTGGAGAAGTGTACAAGGTATGCCATTTGCAAGTCTTTCGGCCTCAATGGTCATAAACTGAGAGGCAGAGTCTAAGACAGAGAGACTTTTCACCGCAAGCCAGCCACCTTTTGCCTCAAGTCAGCCTAATACGGCTGGCGGGAAAGGTGGGCGGACATCAGAGGCCCGGCTGAAGCCATGAAGCATACACAGGCCAAGGATAAATCAGCCACAATCTATCAGTTGAAATAAACTGACCGTAAAAACTGGCAAAGTTAGGCCCAACAGACGCTAAGCTTTGAAAGGACAGTCTATAGTGATGGCTGTAGCCAGACTACTAACATCAAATTTTCCCATACAGACCTATGCTAAGAATATTAATATCCTTTTAAGAAAAATAAAATAGGATTGGTTAGGTGTTCTTAGATATTAAGTGTTTATAGGTTTTAGGTATTAGATTATAAGATATAGGTGTTTCATGGGTGTTTGTTAAGTATTAATAAATATAAGTGGTTTAAATAAAAACTTCTGTTACACATTTCAGCAAGTGTTGGGACCTAAAGGGCTGGGTTCTAAGGTTAGAATGGTACCTCTAAAATGGTGTCAGTTGTACTGAGTTCTTGGGAACTCTTATGTTAGCCGCTGGTTCCATGGCCATGAGTGAAATTGTGGACTCATCCTTGGGCAGGGAATTACATTGTCACCTTGGCACTAACAATTGAAAAGAATTTACTCTCTGTTTCACATAGTTAAGCAGGCAGTTGAGCTTCTTCTGGCAGTATAGAGAACAGGCCAAAGTTTTAGTTTCTCTGGCCAAACCAAGAGGACTTGGGTCCCCAGAAAGGACACAGGTCTTTAGCCAAGATGGTGATCTTGCATCAGAGAAACTCATTGGTCAATGCAGGGAAATTGGTCAGGTGACCCTGGTATCCAGTTATGGTGTTGTAAAAAGTCTGAACTACCTGGGGGTCCAAAGATCTGTCACTGGGCTGCCTGACTCTAAAAAGGGACAATCTACTTCACAGAAGGTCCAGTTTCCAAGACAAGAGTCAGAGATCTTGCCAATGCTTCTCCACAAAAATCTTCCTTGAAGTGTTTTAACATACACTTCAGTGATGGCTTTGGACTGCTCCCTTCCCCCCAATAGATGCTCCCTTTCTTCTAGCTAACAGAATTGACCAAAAATAAGAAAGAAAGAAAGAGAGAGAGAGAGAGAGAGAGAGAGAGAGGGAGGGAGGGAGGGAGGGAGGGAGGAAGGAAGGAAGGAAGGAAGGAAGGAAGGAAGGAAGAAAAAGGAGAAAAGGAGACATACAGAATGGCAACAATAAAGAAATCAGGGATGGCCACCACACAAGTCAAAAACCCGGGGACCTAGTGATGGTCTCTCAGAGATCCCAGACACTGGAATTGAGGCCCATTCAGTCTTTTCTAAGTGTACTATACAAAAAGCTCCACAAACTTGTTACCTCCAAAGGGGACTGATTCAGGTGACTTTTAGTAGTTTCCTGTTTAGGAGCCTCTGGGTCAACAGGGGCAGAGGTAGGAGACATTCCCAGGGCCATGGAATATCTCAGGGTCCATTCCTTCTAGGAACTGTCTGTTCCCTGCACTATCCCAGGGGATCTGAGGCCCCCATTGTCCCAACTCTGTTTCTGGGAATCTCACTAGGGCCTCCAGAACATTGTGAGGTAATTCCACCAGAGAACTTAAAGCTTAATAGAAAGTCTATTGCTGGATTGCTGGCTGACAGCTGCATGGGGAACTTGCCCAAATCATGCAGCCCCAAGCCTTACTATTCTTTGCCTTTTATGCACAAAAAAGAAGCACATCTTTGTTGACACACTTTGATTATTAAAAACAATTATTGAAAATGGTTAGCAAGAAGTGAAAACTACAGAAGTGAAAAAGCAAAGTGTACTGGCTGGTTTTGTGTCGACACAAGCTAGAGTCATCAGAGAGAATGGAGCCTCAGTTGAGGAAATGCCCCTGTGAGATCCAGCTCTAAGGCATTTGCTCAGTTAGTAGGGGAGGGTAAGCCCATGATGGGTGGTGTCATCCCTGGGCTGGTGGTCCTGGGTCCTATAGGAAAGCAGGCTGAGCAAGCAAGTCATGGGAAGCAAGCCAGTAAGCAGCACCCCTCCACGGCCTCTGCCTCAGCTCCTGCCTCCAGGATTCTGCCTTGTTTGAGTTCCTGTCCTGAGTTCCCTCAATAATGAACACCAATATGGAAATGTAATCCAAATAAACCCTTTGTCCCCAACTTGCTTTTTGGTCATGGTGTTTTGTCACAGCAGTAGAAACCCTGACTAAGACACAAGGTTCGTCCATTTAAGGATTTTCCTGGCCTGAACTATGGACTAGGTTTTTGGCGGATCAGGTCTCTGTTCCCTTCTTAGCAGGTGTTAGGGCTGTGTGCTCTCAGGTCAGAATGGCGCCTGTAACATGACATCCATTGTGCTGAGGTCTGAGGGCCTGTTACAGATGGAATCCTAGAAATCAGCATTGCCAACTGAAAGAACATTAAAGCCTGAGTAAGAACAAAATAAACTTTTAATTTCTGAGATGAATGAACAGAATAATTTTTGTGAGTGGTATCTTCTGTTTCCAGAGCAGCCATAAATCATACCTTTGAGCTGTACCATTTTACTTTTAAATGTACATTTAGAAAACAACATGGCATTCCTTATTCTGCTTCATTTGTGCAATGTCACTGCCATCACTGCTACTCAACAGGCCCCCTATTCTATGGTGGAGAACACTTATCTGTCTCTGTGGTCCACGTGTCTACTGATGAGCATGGGCACTATGCACTGTCAGGTCAGGGGTAGGAGCTTTGTCCTGATCTGAGATTTACTAATGCTGTCTTCATTTACTTGTGGCCTATCCATCATCATTTTCTATTCTTTGATTTTCTTTACTCTATGTATTCACTTAAGAATTACTATCCAGGAGATGATGTGGTTTTTTTTCCCTGATGAATGTTTTACATCTGTTTGCAAATGATTCAAGTCAAAGCTAAGAACTCTGTTGCCTGATTTGTGGGAAAAGCTTCCCACCTAAGAATGTTCTGGGCCTGTCCCATTGATGGAGGGCTCAAATGTTTAGCATTAACAGCAAAATCCTTGCTGTTTCCACAGATACAGACTATGGAACCATGTACAGGACTGTATACATTAGAGATATCTGGGATCTTCTTCATTTTTGGAGAAGGATGGCTTCACCATATTAGACTGAATCCCAAGGTGATACTGATGGCAAATCAGCTTTCTTGCCAAGATTCTTTGTGGATTTCATTCCCCAAGTTCTTTTGAAAGGGAGAAAGAATATTTCTAATAATGCTTTGAATAATCTGTACTCTGTCAGCTAATCCTTCTTCCTAGGAAGATATCTGGAAAATTCCTGTTATCTATCCTGTGAGTATAGTGTATTGATGAGAGAACTGAGGTTCAATAATTTTAAAACAAGACATGAAATATTGATTGATTCTTTAAAAACTTCCCCCTTTACTCTTGAGTATGGCAGGTAGCCTCCAATAAACCTCCATTATAGGGAATGTCTTGAGCTTTTTCAGGTTTAATATACTAGGAGAGATGTTTATTGCCTTTAAAATGCTAGTTTAGAGTGGTCCCAGCTTGGTTTTGGTTGGTTCATGGAAGAAAAAAGAAGTAGAATTGAGGCTACAAAGTTAGTCAAATGCTGCTCAGGAGACATCTCATGACAGGAAGCAGCTCCACAGAGTCTTTTTGACTTCTCCCCCTTTGTCTACACCTGATGCTTTTCTTCCATTCCTCCATACAGATTCTCTACTTCAGACCAAAATGTTCTCTGAAGCTCTACTCTGCATATGATGATCCCTAGGATTATGTAGAAAGCTCAGACAGTAATTTAGCATTGGCCAACATGAATGGCTTCAGATAACCTTGTAAAGAAAGGAGAACAAAGCAGGAAGCTTGACTGGGATCCAAAGGTGGCAGAGGGACATCTTTAGGCAGGATGGGAACTTTTTTTTTCTTTTTAAGACAGAGTTTCTCTGTAGAGTCTTGGCTGTCCTCGATCTCCCTTTGTAGACCAGGCTGGGCTTGTGCTCACAGAGATCCTCCTGACTCTGCCTCCTGAGTGCTGGGATTAAAGGCATATGCCACAATGGCCAGACTCAGAATGGGAATTTTTACCATGAAGATCTCAAACTTTTAAAATCAGAGATTATCCTAAACTAGAAGGTAGCTGTGTGTGTGTAGGAATCTGCTCTTTTCTTAAGAGAGCCTATGACAGTGAGATATGAAACAACACAGGGCTGTCACACAAAGAATCTGTCATCTACAATGCCAGCAGCACCAAGACTGACCTAGAGAAAATTATTTGACTCACCAAAGCATAAGCTTCTCCTTTTCAAAACTTAAGTCATTGAAGCAATGGTTTCTTGGATGACCAAGAAACTGTGAGGAAATAAATAATACATTCACCATTACCCAATTTTCTTTTGAAGAGTCACCATGTTGGAGTTCTCAGTTCCTCCACTGAACTTATCCAGAAGAGACTAGAGAAAAGAGCATCACAACATGTTTCAAGAAGTAGAAAGACAAGTCGGAGAAGCAGACAAGGAAAGACGCTGTGGCCAAAAATATTGAAATTGGCAAAAATAAATGAGTAAATAATAGTTTGGCAGACTACAAGTCCATGTATCTACACGTTGGCCTTTAGGTAGCAAGTACTATGCAGAGAATGAACGGGTAAAGTGGGTTATATATTTATCTGTAATAAACTAGAGGATGGATGTTTTTGGTGATATCCCTTCAAGCATGTACTAGATCAGTGTGCTGACAGTATCATTTTTGTAAGAGATGAGTGAATCCATTTAATGGCTTCCAAATTGTAAATATCTTGATTACCAAAGAGCAGAGGGATGCAGAGTCTGGCCAGTGGAAGCAAGTGATTGATAGCTTCCTAGTAACTGTCCTGCATGGGTCAGTATTCCCCAGCATTAATTTAAGCTTCCCAATCACACAAATCAGGACTTAAATTCTCTTATCATCCCTGTGGGAAACTTGATGGTTTATTTGTAGATAGTGATAATTGTTTTTATCGATCTCTAAATATGGAAGTTGTATAAACTACTATGGCTGAAAGCCAATCAGTCCATAGTGCTGCATGCATGAGTGACAAGTTATAACATTGTCTGTGTCCCAGAAGACTTAAGAATTTCTAAGGCAAATTGATACCTATCCCAGATCTCTGTGAGCTGAGATGTATGAAATAAGTCCCTGTACACCAGTTACTGTCTTTTATGTTGATGTCATTATTGAACCTTAAAAGGTCTACTTACGCCTGATTTACACTTGGTTCTTTCCATCATGCAGCAGCTTGGTGGGGGTGGCAAGTGGCACCCCTATATGAATTACCAGAGCCAGCCCCACAAAGGCCAATGAGTTCTTCCAAGGCAAAGGTTCTCACCCTGTGGGTTACGACTCCCTTGGGGGTCACATATTAGATAGCCTGCATACCATAGATTTACATTACAATTCATAATAGTAGCAAGTAGAAACAAAATGATTTTATGATTGTGGGTCACGTGTTAAAGAGTTGCAGCATTAAGAAGGTTGAGAACCACTGCTGTTGTTTTGGAAGTTTCTAGATTTAGCTATATTTTTCCAGGTTGAACACCTTAGAGAAACATTAACTTAGAGTATTTGAGAAGAGCCCCTCTGAAAACTCTAGTATATACTGTAGGCAGGAAACCATGACATTTTAAGTCTCAAAATACCAGAGATGTTAAGGGAAAAATAATGTCACTGTCTAATTAAGTCCTGTTTTTAGAACAAGGCACTAGGGCAGTGGGACTCTTTCCCCAAGTAAATCAAACACAACACATAATGTTGGGGAAAGATTTGGGGCTAATTAGTGTGAGCTGTCTACCTAGAAACAAATCAGGTCAGGCCTAGAAGGAACTGAATGTCATAAATATTTTTTAAAGTCTTTGTTTGGTAAAATAGGAAGATCTTAGGGTAACTGCCAAATATTGAAACTCCTGATCCTTTTTACCTGGGGCACAAAAAAGATGGATAGACAATTGAAACACCATGATGGCTGTATCCTGCTTGTCTTGGAGGACTTAGTTATGAATGCTCATTGTCAAAGTCTCAGACATGACTGGGCTGGACCAGAGGAAGACAGGGCAGCTTACTTGCTGAGTCAAGTTCCTGATGTTGCACTAAGGATCCCCCCTTTATCCTGAGCTGGGCTATCATATGGGTCCCTGTTTACCTGAGCTACAGTGGGATGAACTCATCTAAAGAATGACAATATGTTCAATTTATATTTACTATCATGGAAATTAAAGGTTTTTTTCAATGCTCTGGGTCCATGGTACTCTTTCTTGCATTGTCTGAGCAGTTTTTGTTAAGAGAGACACAGAGCATACCTCTCCTAAAAGCCTCGGTCATGGTATCTAGTCCTTCCACCAGGCAAAACTTTTCTGTTTACTTCCCTCTTTCCACACATACTCCAGGCATTGGAATCGTGTCTATCTTGCCAGTGGGCCTAACTGATCATGTGACTCATATGCTTGCTAACTGCATCATCAACACACATGCAACAGAGCTCACTTGTTAAGGCCTAATGACCAAACACTCTCTGGTGACCCAGAATCACTTGGTTTTAAAATTGGAAGTGTCTTTAGATATGACTTAGTTCAGTCATCTCACCTGAAAACAAGGACACTAACAGGCTAGGTGAGCTGTCTACAACATCCCATTTCGGTCAGTGGCCAAGTTGGATCGTGAGATCAGAGATCTTTATATCGACCTGCACTCCACTGTGTTCTGATGGTAACACACAGGCATTTAGTGTGTTGTATTATATATAAGGTAACAGTGTGTTAACCTGAGGGCCTCCCCTATCAGTTCATACCAGCTTCTAGCACAGTCAGGAAGGTATGTTTTCCCCATAATATAAACAAATGCTCTGTTCAGTTCTAACAAACATAAACATTCAAACAAATATAGCCCATTTGTTGAAGAAGACCAGCAGCTTATGTCTCCTGATGAAAAGGCCTAAGGCCATAAAAATGAATACCCTGAAACCCTTTACTATTTCAGTACTTAGGCCTTAGCTTGGTAGAGGTCAACTAACTCACCTAAGCTAACCAGCCACTTAGCTCCGTGCAGCCAGCCACATGGCTGTCCATACCTTCCAGGCCTGCAGTCATATCTGTCTCTCCTCGTGTCTCGTGGAGAAGAGTCCTTCTCCTTCTCCTTCCCAGAGTTCCTCTCTCTCTCTCTCTCTCTCTCTCTCTCTCTCTCTCTCTCTCTCTCCCTCTCCCTCTCCCTCTCCCTCTCCCTCTCCCTCTCTCCCTTTTTCAGGAAGTCTTGCCTTCCACTTCTCTCTCTGCCCAGCTATAGGATTGTCAGTCTTTTTATTATCCAATCATGGATAATTTGGGAGGTAAGGTTTATTCAGTGTCACTCTGGATATGTGATTTGCTCTAGGGCAGCAAGGATCTTGGAGGCGCAAGCAATTAACATTTGAATACATAGTAAGTTCCAAATCAACCCAAACATGCCCATTCTAAGAAAGGCTGTGATTTTAGTGATCTCTACTTGTGCCTGATTGAGCTACTAATGAGGAAATATGGAAAGGATATAAAACGGGTAAAGCTTTGGAAGAATCAAGAAGAAAATCAGGCATCTAACTGAGCACAACAGCCGTACAAGGTCATCACACCACAGAGAATATCTTGGGGACCGTAGGATAAAGCACCAGCTCTTCTGACCCTGTTTCCTTGCTGTTCCCCAAGACCTTGGGCTACAGAACACCTTCCACCTAAGCCATGTGGTAAGAAATGTTGTTCTCTGTGTGACTCCTTCCCTCTCACAGAGCACACATTCCACACCTCTATCCCACTACTAGTTCCATCCTATGGAAAAGCACAAACAACTCAGTGTGGTCCAGTCTCTGGAGTACACAGTTCTCAGTATCCTCAGGTTCTTGATCTCTGGGTTCTAGCAACTGTAGATCCAAATACAGTTTTCCACTCTGTGGAAAGAATTGCATCAGTATGAACCATTAACAGACTGATTCCTTGTCACTGTTTCCTAAATAATATAGCATTTCAGCTCTTTACATGGTGATTGCATTAGTTACAATTAATCTTGAGGTGGCTGGAAGTATTTGGGAGAGTGTGCATAGGCACCATTCAAATGCTGCTTCATTATACAAGAGGTTGAGCACATGAAGATTTGGGTAGGTGTGGGTTCCTGGTTCAGGTCTCTCACAGACACACAGGGCTGACTGCATTCTCCATTTGGAAAACATGAACCAGCAGATGTGGAGAAATGGATTCTTAAGTAGATGATGTTCAGACTCAGAGACAAGATAGCAGAGAGGGCACAGATGGGTTTCATTGGCCTCTCCTGGATATACACAGTGGTTTGAAAAATAATTTTTAAAAATGAGCCATCACCTCTCCCTGTGAGTTCATGTAATTCCTAAAATGCTGACATGTTCTAGGTTGACACTATTCAGGAAGGAAGGCAATGAGGGACGGAGGGAGGGAGGGAGGGAGAAAGCAGGATGGCAGAAGTTCTAATTCAGACCCAAGGGCATAGATCCCCAGTACTGGGGTTCTGGACATCAACCAGCACTGACCTCTGGCTGGGGGCCATGCCCAGAGTGGTGATGGATATGCAAGTGGTATCTGGTAGAAGAGCTGGCTGCAGTCCCACTGGTCCTGAGTCCAGAGGAAAGTACTGCTGACAGCTGCCAGATAACTTTGGGCAATCCACTTCTCTCTGCAGGAAGAGATGTCAGGAGAGACAATTGAGGCTTTTGAATGAATTAGGTCAGCTTGGCTGAGGATGGATGCAGAGATCCATAGTGAACCATTTGCCTTTGGCAGACCCCTGTAGTCAGCACTGTCTCTGATTAAATCGTCCCCAGACCCCGTTACTGTGTTTCACAGCCCTCCCCAAACAAACCAAGCTTCACAAGATGCACTTCCGTGTTTGGGATATACCTGCTCCTTCCTGAACTATCTCTTCTACTGTGGCCCACAATGCCCTGGTGTCCTCTTTCACCATACTCCCCAACCCTCAACTCCAGGCTTGTGTTATCTTTATCACAGAGGCGATCCCTGCGGAACTTTATAGAGCAGCTGGATGTAAATCTAATCTTCCAGTCAGCATAAAGGCAGAGACAATGGTCATAACTTCCATATTTATAGCATCTATAAGAGTGATGGGCACACTATAAGTGACCAGTAAAATGTGTTCAAGAGGCTGGAGCTCAGTCTTAAGGAGTAGCTTGTCTCCTGATGCCTGCCAGGCTGTTTAGGAACACATTTGGATGCTTCCATGGGCCAGGTTCACCTATACTGTATCTATTTTACATGAAGTAGCCAATGGTGGGCTGGAGATCAGCAGAAGAGGCTTGCCTACCAAGGTCCTGGGTTCAATCCCTAGCACTTCAAAAATAAAATTCATAAATTCTGGAGAGGGCAAGATGTCAGCAGATACAAGTACTTGTAACTTCCCTGAGTTTGCTTCCCTAGACCCACATGGTAGGAGGAGAAAACTAACAACTGCATTTTGTCCTTTTGTCCCCCTCTTGTGCATGGGCACCGCTCACACATCCACATAAACACACAGTCACATACTCACACAATTGTGTACATACATACCCACATATCCATACCCAACACCCATATGTTCACATACTCATACTTCCATATACCCACAAATTCATATTCACATATGTATACATGCACACATCCACATACTTAGCCAATAATATACTCACACATCCACATACCCACAAATTCACATATTCACACATCCACAAACACACACACACATATACACACATATTCATATACACACATACATATATGAATACACATACATATGCACACACCCATAATCCACATATATATATATCGACATATCCACAGAAACACGGTTTTAAAATAATGTAATAGAAGCTAAGGAGACTTTGAGAAAGTGCCATGTCCAGGTAAGCAAGATGCCATTATCATTCAATTATCATTCAGTGTTCATCAGAGCTCTGAGCAACTTTCAGAAAACCTGTCTTCTGATATACACCCCTAATTTGGGTCTTACGGAAAACCAAATAAATTATTTTTCACCTGAAGGGAGCAGGATTATTTGACTTCGGATATTTGCCATATGGCTTCTCTTCCACCCAGCATAGCTTTGAGGCTTAAGATAGTAAGAGCAAGAGTGTGCCTATAAATTATTCAGAGATAATTCACAATAAATGTGTATCCTTGACAGATTGTCAAGTTTCTCAGTCGTCCCCCCCACCCCATGATAAAGGATGCTGTGTTTTGATCGAGCATGGCTTGTTTCTAACTGCACTTTCTTGTCACTTTGTGTTTTGTTTTATCTGTTTCTGTTCCTCCAGAGTCCAGTCTGGCTCCTATCTCAGCACTGGGTGGTTTACCTTTATCCTGGCCATGGATGCTTGTTACAGTATCCACGTCTACGGAATGATAAATGACACCTACTGCAAGTAAGATCACAGGAAATTATTTTTATTCAGCTCCAACTCTGATATCTTGTCAAAATATCACAATTCATTTTAATGCCATAAATCTGAGAAATAGATCAGCTGACAATTACTTCCGGGTGTTCTTTGCCAACATGACATGTTCTTGTCAGAGCGTCATGTTCTGACTTTTAAGAGTGAGCAAAAGAAAACAGTATTTACTACAGTCTGATGTCACATGTCAGAAGGAACACTTTCCCCTCAATCAGTCACATGTCCAGGACTCGGGGCTTGGACATCTAGAGCAAGTTTAGTGGTGATTTAATTTGCAAAATCAAGGCTGCTACATCTATTCCTCTGAGGGCTTGATGGACAGCTGTCAGCCAATACCTCTGTTTGCTCTCAAAGAAGAAAATGGCCTGATGCCTCAGAGAAACTTACTTCACTAATGTGTGACTAATCTGCCAGACTCATATTTTAAATGCGTGTGTTTATGCACAGTGTATGGTGGCTGGGAGGATAGCTTCTAATTAGACTGACAAACTCCTGTGCTTCATCAGGGTGGTGGAATAGAGTTCCTCTACCAATATCTACCAATATGATTCAGACAGCATTTAACCATACTGTTGAAATATAACTCTGTGTCACAGTCTTTACGAATAAACATGTGCACTCTAACTGCTAAGCACAGAGGAACCCCAAAAGTCACTGTGAAAACTCTGTTTCTGTACCTCTTTAAGAATATTGGACTGTATAAGATTTGTTCCATCTTATACCATTTCCTCCTTTGAAAGCAAGCCATGTGTCTGAATGTGACATGTAAGAACTAAGTTCTTCCTAAAAGTTTTCATATGTAACAGCTTTTAACTGAGTTCATTGATGAGTGTCTGTAAGTAAATGCATCCACTGGGCATGCAGTGGATTCTTGTAAATGCCTGCCTCATCCTTGGCTCAGTCTTCCTCTCCTTTTCTCTTTTCCAGGACAGAAGGGTACAGGAAAGTCCCCTACCATTACTATGAACAAGGGAAGGATGAGTGCAGTGAATACCTTCTCCACGAACACGCCCCGTATGGGGGGCACCGGTTCATCACCGAGAAGAAGGTGTTTGCCAAGTGGGCCAGGAATCACAGAATGGTGTTTACTCACCCAAACTGGACAGTGTCTTGATGTTGTGCTTCCGGATCATGACACTGCAGCTGTGGTGAAAAGAGGCTGATGATGCTGACGGTGTGGGCAAGGATGACCATGGTGCTTGTGGTCCCGAACATTCTCTGGTGTGGACGGTCACTCTGCTAGTAATTTGAACTTGGCATTCTGTGGGAGGGGGTCGTGTTCATTCTGTTCTTTGTGGTGGTTCAGCCCTACATATTGCACTTTATAACTTACCTAGAATTGAAATGAAGGCCAGTGACATGACAGCTGTGACTAAAGAAAACATAACGATTATCTTCCAAGATGGCTGCTCAGAACTCTTTAACAGAGGCTCCCAGAAGGGACGGATTTGGACTTGTCAGGCAAGGTTACTGAGTGTGGGGTGGCTCCGCATCTTGGAAAATGACTGACTACCAAACACTGTCCCAAGTAATTCTATCAGGGTACAGATGTCTCGCCACAGTCACTGGTTAGCCTGAGAAAGGGGAGGTATCTCTTTCTGATATGCCATCTTCCTTCTGTATGTCTTTCAACTAAAACCTCAGGCCACCTACCTTAATGTAGCAATGAAGGCATAATGTAATTCCTGCATATCAGGATTATCGGACTATCTCAGAGACTTAATTCAAAATATATCAAGCAGCAAATATTGACAAATTTTCACTGCTCAAAACAATGTAACTAAACATATTATTATAATTGCCTATATTAATGTTTAGTTATTTTTGGTTGAGTACTAACTATTACATGTTACATATTCTTCAACACTGTAATAAAACATACTGTGAAAGCATTTCTGAAACATAACCAAAGGGTTCCTCACTCTGCTTCAACACCCAGTACCACAAAATGATATGCTTTTTAAAATCATGAAACAGGGAAAGCAAAACATATTTTTGCATCAATTTGTATCCTATCATATTCATAATATATATTTTTAAATTCAAATTTCTATTTTATAAGCCCAAGGTGTGTCTCTCCATATACATTATAAATGCCAAGTGCCAAATGTTAGACATCAAAGATTCTTTATATCATCAAATCTAACCCAAGTGTTTGCTTTCATGGGGTTGATTGTCCATCCCTTAGTGCATAAGATGTTTTGCTATAACAGTAAAATGGTGATGACCTTAATTCCCAAAGTGCTTAGTCATTTAGAGTCCCTTCACATATGCTATACCATGCGACTCCCACGGCCACCTCACTGGACTATTGCCTGCACATTCTGCCATCTCCAGCAGCTGATCTGCATTATATTAGCTGTGTTCATGTGTCTCAGGTTGCTCTACTTTAGAATATATGTAGAATAGTATTTGTGTAAATTAGTAAATGATTGAGTTCTTTGCCATATACAGCATATCATACCAAGATTATCCAAAACGACCACAAGGATGGCTGTGTCATAAGCCAGTACCCCTATAAGCTTAGATAGTCTTGATATTTTTGTTTTTTATTCTGTCAGTGGCTCTGTTCAAGTGGTGGGATGATGAGGGCTCCAGGACGATGGATAGGAAGCAGAGAAATACAGTTTCCCAGCCAAGGCATGAGACGGCTTCTTTCTCTGTAGACTCAATGATCTTTAAATATTAGAGGTTGATTATCTGAGACAGTACTAAGCATCCATAAATATCTTGGCACAATCATTCAAAAGCCAAAACCAGGATGCGCTTGGTGTTTTAGAGCTGGAATAACAATACACCTTACCTGCAGGGCCTTGACAGGGCTTTCCTAGGACTATGGACCATGCTAAGTCATGAAGATGTGCATCTTTCATACCCTCTTTTTTGATATCTCATACCCACACCCATAAGCATTACCCAGCCCCAACTTTACCACTGGAGAGACAGTGATTATTTTTTTGTTCTTGTTGTTTCTTATGTGATTTTTAGTGTTTTCTTTTAGAGCTGATAGTGGATTGAAGTGTCCTCTTAGAGGAAAATAAATAATGCCAATGTTAAAATTCTGATGTGAGTGTTGTTTTCTCTCTGCTGTGGTACAGAAGTTCTGGTTTTAAATAAAATGAACCCTTGGTTAATCAGAATGCTTCTGGGAATGACATAACCTGATTTATGTCACTGTCTAGTCACTGGAGGGCCAACTCTATTTTAGTGCTAATGAGAAACTCAAAAACTTACTGTCCTGCCTCTCTGTAGCTTTCTCTCAAGTGCACATTCCTCACACTGTGTGTGGAAAAGGCAGAACTCCAGGTTTAAGCCCTCAGTCAACCTTGGAATGATAGACTGGATAATGGTTCGCCCCTCCACTTTTTCTCTCCCCTCTCCTGCTTTTCTCAGCTTTCCTCCTCTCTCACCTCTCCTCCTCCCTCTTTTCTTCTTCTTGTTGTTTGTCTCTTTTTTGCAAAGTAGGTTTAAAAAAAGCATTTTAATTTTATGAAGACGCAATTGAGTTCCTTTGCAACTAGGGCTCTGACAGACTCTGAGGGTTTGCTTCTCTCTGTAGTAATAATTATCTCTGCTTTCATTTCCTGTTCCTTCTTTCCACCCATAGTTGTGGTAGAGACGCAAAGGCTAATTGCTCCATGTGAAGAAGTTTTCCATCATGGACTTGCTATCCCTGAGTCATGCCTTTGTCTCATTCTCTCGTCATTTATCATGCAAAATTCTAGTCAGCCCTGCAGGTTCAAGGCCACTGAAAAATTGTATCCACATCCAAACACTAGGAACAATGAATGACCTCACTTAACCCTGCTGCATAACTCTCTCTATATTAATTAATATTTGTGAAAAGAAAAATGTTTTGGTATCACCTACAGCACTGGGCAAATGGACAATGGAAAATAACCAGAGGTTTTGGCAATCACCATCAACACATGCAATTCAAAATCATAGGGTGTGTCTGGAAAGTTGAGTTTGCAGGCATGAGCACTCACTGCTCTTCTACAAGACCTCTACAAGACCCTAGTTTGATTCTCAGAAATTCCCAGAACCCACATTAGGCAGCAGTCACAACTGTCTCTAACTCCAGTTTCAGGTGATCCATAAAGAGTGAGCACCCACATGCAACACATACACACACACACACACACACACACACACACACACACACCCCACATAAATAAAAATAATAAATAATAAGTCTTTAAAAACATATCAATAAAATGATTCCTAATGCCATACTGCTATATCCATAGAGCACCGACTCGCTCACTCCTTATCAGAGAAGTTTCTGGAAGTTAATGGGAACTAAAACAGAGACCTACAACTGGACAATGTACAGATAGTGAGAGACCCTGGAGTACTCAGTTCTACAAAATATTTTAAAATAAAGTCATAGAATATTATTTCTAATTCTTCACAATCCTTTTAAAACCAAGGGTTTAAAAAATCTTTTTTTTATTAATAATTTATTTTTTATTTCTTCAAGTTACATCTCAATCACAATCCCCTCCCTACTCCCCTCTCCAGTCCCACCCTTCCACCCTCCTCCCCCTCAACCCCCCATCCTCTTCCCTTCTTTTTTTTTTTTTTTAGTTTAAGGTATTTATTTTTCCCCCCAACAGCTCTCCCTTTCAGTCCAAAAAATGGTTTTTTCTTATAACTATAAATACAATACAAAACAACAGAAATAAATAGGCCACGATTATAAGAGTTATATGGCTTAGCATACATTCCCAATGTCCAGTCCATATGTATTTGGCATCTGACTTTAACATTCTACTATCTAACCATCTCCATGAGTTTAAAGTTCTAGATCCAGAACACCCTCTTGATTCCTAAACAACTCAAAATTTAACTATGAGACTCTAGCTATCTATTCTTCAACCACCTCAGAGACCTGAGAGGGATAAATATATCTGATTATATAGGAAGTGCAGGGCCTGCAGCTTCCAAAACTAATAAATGACATACCAGTGGCTGCCTGGACAGTTCCCATTTTCTCTCCATACATTACAGCATCAATCTTCAGCCATTTGGCCCCATTTCTCTGACAGACATTGGTTGTAGAGCAGGAATTATGAAGGACTTACCTACCCTGTCTTGGCAGAGCTAGGCTGTTGACTTATCTGCTTCCAAGTTTTGTCCTTTTTGGACAGAAGTCTGTCTAGAAGTTAGCCTATCTAAGTCATATTAATGTTGTGATAGAAAGATGATTTTGTATTGGTGACAAACCTATCAAAAAAAGGCAGTGAGTAATTTGAAGGTATGCTTGTATATGTGAACATGTAGTCCATTTGTGCATGTAATATATGAACAGGTATATGCATACATATATACTTGTAACTATATGAGAAAACATACATATGATTCTATATTCTTTACTAATGTGTGACTCACAGAAAACCCTATTTTAGACTTCAGCTGAAATGTGTTGGGTCTCATTTTGAATCCTGATAAGGAAAAAAATAACCACTCTAAGTAAATGCACTGATTGCTAAGTGTATATAAAATCGTACTGGATGACTGACCAGAAGAAATAAAGCCAGAGAAGATGCTAATTCTAGAACTGAGGACAAAATCAGATGTAGAATTGTCACCAATCAGACACATAAGTGTAGCAATCAGTATCAGCGGACTTGTCCACCCAAAGCTCAGTAAAAGTCATTGCATTGGGCTGAAAAACATTGCATTGGGCTCTGTTCCTCCTGTTAAAATAAGGCAGGAGGCAACCCTCAGATTTGCATGATTTCTGTTACACAGCTATAGAGCTGGGGCTGTTGTGGGAAAAGGGTGATTGAGGAGATTTCCCTCTGAGGTTTTGGTATGAACCAGCTGACTGGGGAGCAAGACTGTGAACTGGAAACCTGCTGACCTCCAGAGAAGGATATAGCCCTCAGAAAGACTTATGGCCTTCTTGGAAAAAAGACAACACTTTTACTTCACCTGGTAAGGTTAGTTGTATGTTAACTGTAAGATCAGTTTAATTTTGAGAAGCAATAAGATGTAAACAGATTGTTCATATTTTCGTAAACACAAAGAGCATCTAATATGCCGTGCCAAATGAAAGACTCAACCACATTGTGCAGGGATCGTTGGTGTGCCTTAGAATATATGAATTACAATCCCAAGACAAGGAGAGGGACCTGTCCTTAACTGCATTTCTAACTGTCGAGAGCTCGTCGTTTGATTGTTTTTGTAAAGAGATTCCATGACTATGGGAGCAACACTCCACTTCCTGTACAAGCAGCCTGGTGTATAGACACAAAACCATCTGTAAAAGCAGCCAGTCCCGCCCCTGTGGCCTACAGTCAAGGAATCAAACTTAGGGAAGTGAAACAGCTTAACCGTGACAGTCCTGACACCCCAATCTTGTCACCTGTCCCTTTCTCTGATACACTTTCCATTGTGTTCTTTAAAGCACTCAATAATAAGTGGGGGAGTACCTGTGTAATCAGTTTACTAAAAGAATCTACCCATGGAAACAAGGCTCCACTAGCATGGATTCTACTAGGGACCAGAGTTATCCCTGCTCTGAACTGTACAGCTGTACAACTTGGGCAGGCCTGAGTCCTTCCTTCTCTATCTGCTCCATTCTCCATGTGTGTTACTAAGACCAGTAATGTTCTATTGTCATGAGATGTTATAGTTCATATAGAGAACACAAAGGCATGTTTCTGACTTCCTGTATGTCACTAAGGATGATCAAGCCTTGGTATCTGGGAGCTGCTTGGTGATAGAGGCTGCTCACTAACCTGGAAGGCCCTGTTCTTGGCTTAGACTCAGGGCAGAATAGTCCTTGTCTTCAAAACAGTCCAGCTGTGTGGGTTAGTTCATGTTTGAGGCAATGTATATAAATATATATAAACACCCAATATGCTATAAGATCCACTCAATATGCACAATTTGAGAGTGCATGGTATGTTACTTATATGGTACTGTTACAAGTGGAGAATTTTGAAACTATCTATATACTTTCTCTCCACGTGGCTCCTGTGGCTCAGAAATAGTGTGCTCTTTTGTTGCTTGCTTTTGCTGACCATAGAGACACTACCAGGATTAAATTGTAAAAGCATTGAAACAGAGCTGTCCTTGGGCATTGTAACAATACAGAAAACCTCATTTCATTGTTTTTAAGACCCTTGCTTTTTTCTTTTCAGAATAGGCACAAGATGTTTTTGAGGTAGCAAAGTGCCCTTTTCTCTACAAATACGTCTCTTCTTGTTTGTGCTTTAGAGATTGCAGAAAAACAGAATCTCATCTCCATGAAGGTGAAAACCATGTGATGAATAAATAGCCAACTGCCACATCCCATATTTGCTGACAAACTGAGCAGTTTCTTCTGAGAAACTTCAAAGGGATCGAAACCTGGGCATTGATAGACCCTCATTACCTTGCCTGCGGCAAAGCGTTCATTTCCTTGTGTTTAACATTGCTGTCACTGGCATTGAGTAAACACCAATTCGATGACATGTGGTGTATTTATGCGTCACTTGTGTTTCCATGAGGGTTACACAATCTTTGCTGTAGATGCTTACTCACTTTTGAAACCTGTAATCTTCATTTATCTACAGACAGACTGAGATGCACAGCGGTGTGCTGGTCAGGGATTTTTTTTTCCTCTGGTATATCCCTTTATTTAGAGACATTTTAGAATGAAGCTTTTACAGTTTGGCAAAGGGTGATTAGCAGATTTTTAGTTTATTTCTACAACAGGAGAAGTGAGGATGGGTTAACAAAACAGAATAATTTTTATGGCTAAAAGAAAAAAGGATCAAGGTATTCAATTTACTCTGTATATAAGGCAGAAAGATATCCAGGACACGATTGCCCACATAACAAGAGAAGGCTTTGTCAGCCTGTGGAATGTTTGTAGTTCAGTTGAACAACATTTATTATTTTTCCTATCACTGTGGTTAGATATCTGACAACATTCAGCCTTCGGAGGAAGGGCAGTTTGGCTCACAGAGGAACAGAGTCTTTCCTGGCTGTGAAGTCTTAGAACAACTTGGTCCATGGCGGCGAATGGGAGGCAGAGAAGAGAAAATTCAGGTTCAGATGGCTTTCCTCTTCTGCGATCTCAGCCCTTTGAATGGTGCTGGTCACATTCAGGTTGGGTCTCTTCTCCTAAGAACACCTCTCTGGAAACACCCTGACCATCATGCAGAGGTGCGACTCGTTAATGCCTTTGATATTCCTTACACCAATTTAGTTGGCAGTCAGAATTGACAACCATGCTTCGTGATGCTGAGCTATTGTCCGTCTCTTGTTCTGCCAGGCTTATGAATACAGTAAGGTTAGTGCACAAACTGCTTAAAATTGAGTTTCTTCTTCCTCACTCCCACCTTTCCTTCCTCCTATCTCTCTTGTTGCCCCTTATTTTCTCTCTTCAAATTCAACATCCTTGCCATTGAGTGTCATGTTTAGATAGTTTCTCATTTTACAAGTCAGCTTACTGTACTTGATCAACTCCATGGAAACCCACATTTGGATGATATCTCAAAGTAAAAGTCTATTTACTTAGGGAGAATTAATAACAATGATTTGTGCATACCAGCTGTGTTAAAGGGCTAAGTATTTACATCACCCTAATTTCTGTGATGTATACATAATGTTAGTGTCATTTTACATTTGAAGCACAGAAAAAAGTAAGATGGTTTGCTCAAGCTCAGACAGCAGCAATGAAATGACTTCTGAACAAAAGCAACTCTGCACAAATTATGTATTCAGTCATGGCAGTCTAAAAGATGTACCAAGAACCCCAGCATTCCAGTAGCCTAACAGAATAAGTTAGTTTCTATCCAAATTATGAATTCCATGTACATGGTGCTTACAACCAGTTTGCTTCCATGGAAATCAACCTTCTGTCTTGTGGGTTTGTGCTCCTCCTGTAGAGAATTAGATTTAGAAAATATCTAGGGGTTGCTGATACAGTCTCTTAATTCGGGGCATGAAGATCAACTTGGCTGTGAGTGATTAGCTTATCGGCTTGTGGAAAAACAAGGATGAAGTCAGGTGAAAACAGAAAACAAACAGGAGACTTAATGGACTGAAAAACAAGGTTGAAACCAAGAAAAACAGGAAAGACTTAATGGACTAAGAAACAAAGTATTTGGCCTGGCATTGCTTTCAGCTGCTAAGTGGGCAGAGCCCAAATTAAGCTGAAACAGGTAGAACAAGGAGAGATACTATTTAAGGATGGAGCCAGAGGGCCCCTATGCTAGAGAGCTCCGAGAGTTCTGCTGGAAAAAGTGCTGGTGAACTGATGGCCAGATCTCCCTGAGAGAGAAAGAAGCTGGTGAGCAGAGAAAGCCTCAGCAAGACAGCAAAAGGCCAAGGACTAAACCCTGTGGCTCAGCTTTTGCTAGAGTGGTTTGACCTGCCCGAACAGTGGCCTAAACAAAACTTTGGTCGGCTTTAAAGACTGAGGCAGAGCGGCAGAGTTGCTGATACAAAGGAAATAAGTTGGCCTATAGACAGCTGAGGTCTCCCAGAGAGAAGAAAGCCTCAAGCCTTATTTAAGGTGAGACTGCCATAGCCAATTTACCCTGACGAATCTATGTCTGAGATATTCCAGAAAAAAGACTGCTAAGTGCATTAAAGGGTCTACCACAGAGACTGTATTCCTGATGGCTGAGGACCTGCCCCAGAGACTGTATCCTTGTAAAAGGTTAGATAATTGGTAATAGTTATCAATAGGTTTAGTGGTTAGGTTAAAGGGGTTGTAGGAATTTGTAGGGTTAATAGTTAAGAAATTGTTGGTATTTGTTATAAGTGAATAGTTATCAATAAATAAATACTTAATAATTGAAAAAGTTGGACTCGGAAGATGGCGGCGACCTACACTGACGCATTCTGAACGCGGGGAAAAAAGAGCCATAAAAAACACAGAGATATTGGGCACTGTGCAAAAACCGGAGGGGCTAGACCCCCCCCCCCCGAACACTCACAGCTCCCAAGGGACTGTTAAAAGTCCCAGGGCAAGGCTCTCCCCATCTCTCACAGACACGGAGGCCACTAAACGCAGGATTCGGGAACTCCCATTTGGTGAGGCGCCTGGTAAGATCGATCCCAAGTTACAGCAGGCAGAATCAGGGTCCATTTGGCCATAGATCGCTGTCCTATTGGGCTCCCCACACATCAGGTTGAACTTATACCCACTCAGAAAAGGTTGCGAGATAGCGGAAGCCTTAGCAAGGAACAAACAGGGGGCTCAGCGGGTGGTCCGCAGCTGCTAGTGAAGCAGGAGGGCGGGAGGTTTCAAGAGAGCGCAGGAAGCAGGGAACACAAAGGCAGGCGGGAGGGGCCAAATCTCGCACACACACTATAGCTGGGGAGAGAGTACGGCAGGCAGGGACAAATCCCCGCCAGTCCACGGCAGGTCATCTGGGGAGAGAGACAGGCGTGGGTGGGGCCAGGGGTCCGTGCACCCACGGCGGAGCTGCTGGGACGAGAGGTGCACTCAGGCAGCCGGAGGATCCAGGGGATCCGCGGCTGCTCGTGAAGCAGGAGGGCGGGAGGTTCCGAGAGAGCGCAGGAAGCAGGGAACACAAAGGCAGGCGGGAGGGGCCAAATCTCGCACACACACTATAGCGCAGCTGGGGAGAGAGTACGGCGGGCAGGGACAAATCCCCGCCAGTCCACGGCAGGTCATCTGGGGAGAGAGACAGGCATGGGTGGGGCCAGGGGTCCGTGCACCCACGGCGGAGCTGCTGGGACGAGAGGTGCACTCAGGCAGCTGGAGGATCCGGGGCTTGGACGGGACCCGTGGCGGCGCAGACAAGAAGGGAATTAGGCACAGGGTCCAGCCCTGTGACGAGAAGACTAGAGAGAAACCAGAAATCGGGACCATAGCTGTATCCTGGAAAATCCAGACATATCAGGTGTGGAGCCAGACCCTGTCAGCCTCCGGGACGACAAACAAAGCCCACAGAATCTGTGCCTGGGCAAACAGGCCCATACCATCAGAACCATTACAGGCTGATAACTCAAAGTGCAACATAGAGAAGTCTGAATTGGGAGCAGTGAAACAATCCTGGTCCATTATTCACAACCTGGGAATAGGCTGCACCAGATCACAGTGCCTCTGGCCATTAAAACCACAGTGACCTTGAAATCCCCCTGTAAGCAACGACAGATAGCCAAGTAACTCGTCCCCTGCACCAAATCATCCACTGTGGTTCCAAGCACAGAAAACAGACAGCTAAATGCATCCAATGGCGAAAGGTCAAAAAAAAAATAGAAATCAAGGAATTATGACTCCAACAAAGCAGAACCACCCTAGCTCATCCAATTTGGATGACCACACACCAACAGAAACACATGAAAACATTGACAATTCTGCAGTATGGAAGGTGATAGAGTCCCTGCAAGAAGAACTTAAATCTATGAAGGAATTCAAAGAAACCACAATTCTACAAATCAAAACAAGGAACAACACCATTAAAGAGCTCCAAGCCAAGGTGACAGAGCTTGAACAGGAAAAGGAAAAAGCCATGAAAGATTTTCATACAAAAACAAGCAAGCTGGAGAAGGAAATGTA
>CAJQZJ010032781.1:1119081-1144435 GCA_907164525.1 Lophiomys imhausi
GAAGCTGGTGTTGCCTGGTGTATGTGGAGGACATGGGATGGGGGAAGGGAGGCTTCTAGTATCTGTAACTATGATGAGCACATGCTATGGTGTTTCCCAGAAATAAACGGCTCAGTTTGATGAGGTTGGGAACATTGCTGTCCTGTGCACACAGCTGTGATTCTTGACTATACATAAATAGTGTGAAGCATTTGCCATACAGAGGCCGCACCTCCCACTAGGCACTGTGGATTTGTCCACCTATAATTGAGAACTGTTTTCAGTAATGCCATTTTCCATGTCTAGGAAAGCACTTGACAGTCTGTATGTTCTCCTAAAACTTTCCCAGATGCTTGCCTTTCCCCCAGAACTGTGAGACCTATCAGGAAATTTGCAAAGAATGGCCTTTCATCTTACATCACAGCTTTACTTCAAATAGAAGCACTGTGGCCAAAACATCTTTTGTGGAAACTGATTGTGATGGCTTTGTTCCCTCAAGGAAAGGGGGCAATGTCACACTCTCTGATGGAGTGAAAGGCATTAATGTTGGAAAAGGATTTAGTGTTTTACAAGTCAATCTGTAATCATGCAGAGCTATGAATGGTTGCTGAGTATTCAAGAAAAAAGATAAAAACATTCAAAAGTGCAATTTGAATTCAATGAAACTGAGTGATAATGGGTAGCAACAAAAACAAAGCTGAGGTACTTAGACTCAAAAGAGACAACCTGGGAAAACTATGAAGAATGAGAGGTTGGACCATGAAAGCTCAAACTACTGGATATTTTAAGTTTTAAGCTAGCAATGCCCTTTTCAAGTTGCTCTCTTAAGGTTTTTGTAAAACAATAATCACCATAATACAAATTTTAAATTACTTGCCAGTGCCTTGACTAGACTTAATCCAAGAGGGCTAATTGAACATTAAGTATTTTAATCATCTCATGCTGTCAAACTTATCTTCACAGTGTTGAGAAGTATATAGGCCATGAGCTTAATTGTATTCCTGGCAATGCAAACAGAGTGAAAGGTTGATAATATGATTAGTATGTTACTAGGGAATTATTCCTAGTCATTCTAAATATCTGAGCAAAAAGTATCATCTCAACAAATATATCATCGGTACACTTAAATTCCTGGCACTGCATTGGGGTTTTAGAGAATACACAAATGGGAAGGTTGTAATATGTCTTTATGGAGATTACCAAAGAGTTAACAGATGAATTAAAATTCCAGATAAGCACAAGAGAAAGGTGGTGAGCAAAAGGGTAACTCAAACACAAAATGTTGTATACAACACAGAAGTCTAAAGGCCTTGAGGAGGGACATCTCAGATGTGAAAGTCGCCTTTGCATTGTGTCACAGTGGAAGTGATGCTTCCCTTCAGCTGCAGAGTGACTCAGACACATTGGAACCCTGGAAGACTTTCCTGAGTTGCCTCAATGACATGGCTAACCCAGGTGACAGTCTCTAAGGTGCAGAGGTGCTTCCATCTAGCACAAAATGAGGCTTCAGGGCAGCAGCATCTTGCACAAGAACAGTGTTTATTTGAAGATGTAGAGGGTATTTTTGGAAAAATGAAATAAAAATATCCATAATGCAGAAAAATGCCAAGAATTACTCTCCTTCTAGAATTCTTTGGAATTTGCTGTAGGATCGCAGGTGAGGTGACTAGAGGGCAGGATTCACCCAAGCCTCTGATACTACATTTAAATGTATTCTCAAAACAAATAGCACTTTTCAAAGAAATTTCAAAGTAAGTTGTGAATTCAAACAACGTCGGAGGTGGACCCAAATTGGTGCAAACATGCATGCTTCTTATCACTCTCATCTACCTAGATCAACTAGCCTTCTCTTATTATTCTTGGTGTATGTTCACTCTGAGCTTGAGGAGGCAGAGTGACTGTGAATCATTCTGAAGATGCTTTTCTTGTAAAGGTCTCATGTATGCCTGTCTACAGAGCCTGAGTGAAGATTTTCTACTGTAATAATAGCTATATACATCTGTCTTCAGGAAAGCTAAGAAAGCAAAAAACACAATGTTCCTCTGTCCTAACTTCCACCTGTCGTCTGGGTTAGTCTTTGTCAATGACACAACCTAGAGTCATTTGGGAAAAGGGAATATAAATTGCGAAGATGTCTCCATCAGATTGGCCTGTACGAAAGCCTATGGGTCATCTTCTTAATTGAAGTCTCTATGGGAGGGCACATCTGGCAATGGGTGTTGCCATCTGTGAACAGGAGGTCCTGAATTGCAAAAGAACGTAAGGCTGAGGAAGCCAAGGAGACAAGTTAGTAAGTAACATCCTTCAGTGGACTCTGCTTCAATTCCCACCTTTAAGTTTTTGAGTTGGGTTCATGCCCTGACATCCCTCAATGATGGGCCATCTTCCAGATGTGTAAGCCAAATATAAATCCTTTCTTTTCCACATTGTTTTTGGTCATGGTATTTGTCTCAACAATAGAAAGCAAACCTGTTTTCTAGAGAAAATCTAATAGAGGATTCACCTCTTTCTTCTGAGAAAATGAATTCTGATTTAAATGAACTGCTTCTGTTTTCCTGCAAGTAACTCACTGGGTCTTAGGAAAATTTCATAATTTACTTTGAGTGAAAAAGAAGGGTAAAGGAAGAAGAGAGAGCTATTTGAAAAACCAAAAATCAGTATTCTTGTTTGTCTCTTCTAAATTCTGCTGAAATCTTCCATTATTTCCTAATGAGTCTTCTCTTATATAACAGCTAAAAGACCAACCCAGGGAGTTCATGAGCTTTGACTCCATTGTGGAAGGGCTCTTTCTGTCTCTTTCTTTTCTTCCTGGCTGTCACAAGGTAAGTAGCATTGTCCTATCATACCCTCTACCTTGGTGTTCTGCTTTATCACAGGCTCATAAGCAATGAAACAAGCTAACTATGGGCTGAAACCATGAATCAACGTATATTCTTCCTCAGATTGTGTTCTCAAGCATTTTGTCACGGGGAAAGAAAGAAAGAGAAGCAAACAAAAGTACAAGAGTAAAGCAGAGGATGTTGTTAAGTGTAGGGTATCTCAACTTAGAAAAGAAGTTGGGTTGACAAACACACCAAGATGATTTAAGCAGGTTTCCTGAAGAATAATGACTGAAGGTAATTAAGGTAGTCATTCTTCAGTAATTGGAATAGAGTAAATGGAATATGAAGGAGGCAAGCATGAGTAAAATTCAGTGTAACACAGGAAGTCATGAAGAAGAGGCAAAAATGTATCACATTCCAGAATATGGGAGAAATTGAATACAACTGATTGGGAGAAAAGTGTAGGAGCAAGAGGTAGAAGGTGGTTGTTTAGAACGAAAGGAGAGCAATGTAATCAGATTAGATCATGCAAGACCTACAAGCTTTTATCAGTAGTTTAACTTTCATACTGCTGACACATACAAAGTGTATTTAGGATTTAGGTAGAAATGCTACTTTTAGCTACTTGCTTAAGAGTATCACAGAAAGGACAGGTCAATCCAGGATAATTCACAAGTGTTGGGCTTAAACAATTGAATGTTTATGTAACTGCCCAAACCAGGAAACAATAGAAGAAGCCAATGGAGTTTTAAGTTTTAGACATAGTAACCTTGAGGAACATATAGGATGATAGACTGAGGTTTTATCTATAAAACTCAGGATATTGGTATACCAATATAAATGAAGAGTCATCTGCACAGTGCAGACTAGGATACAAAAAGTATGATGACAGAAATATGTAGAGAAATGTCACAAAAGCACAAAAAATCAGGTGGCTATCCCTACATGTTATCTATTGCTCTACAACAAGTTACCAGATATATTTATTATATAACAGTTTTTATGAACCAGCCACACAACAATGACATATATGGCTCCTTTGCTCTAGTGTCTCTTATAAAGCTGCAACCAAAGTGTTAAGCAGGGCAAATATGTCTCAGAAAGCTCAACTATGGAAAGAAACACCTCCAGTCATATGGCACTGACAGTATTCAGCTCTTTGATGGGTCTTAGCTGGAGGCTAAGTCTCCATAGGATAGCTGTCAATATGGAAACTGGCTTCATGAAAATCATCACCGGAGAGTCAGCTAGCAAGTGAGCCTGACTTACAGTCTAGCCCCAGACATGACCTCTCTGCAATGTTGAGACAAATTTTCTAAGAGTAGACAGGAACACTCTGAGACCCTTTCAAGATGCCTATGACTCTATCTATACCCAGAAGAGGCAAAGAATTAGCCTCCAGTATTTGAGTGATACTTGAACCTGAGGGGAGTTATACAAATTCTAAATAATAGAAACCAGAGAGAAGAACATATCCCTTCTTGATGTTGGTTTGCAAATTTTCCAGACTTGCTTATTCCAAGAATGCTTATAAACTGTATTTACAAAATATACAAAATGCTAATAAATATAGCATATCTTGGTAGATTGCATCTAGTTAAAAGTAATCCTTTGGAGTTGGATTTGCAAAGATGAGAGAAGAGAGGAAGGGAGGGGGAAAGGAAAGAGGAGAGAGAGGTTAAGTTACCCTGTTCACTAACGGAATATTACATGCTTAAGGGATAGCTCATGGTTATAAGCAAAGGCATGGCATGGGTGAGTATGAAGGGAGGTGTTCAGGGAATAAGGAAGACCTCAGTATTCAGTAGAAATTAAAACAATCAGATTTGATAATGAGCATAAATTGTCTATGATTTTGTTTTCAAACAGGAAAAATCATATTGTGAATTGAATATTGCAGGTATATGGATACTAGGTAGGCAATGAGAGGACAGAAAGCTAAGAAAGAATGAGGAATTCATTCGGATTTTAAAAACTGATGTGTTAGCAATGTTGTAACCAGAAATGTATGAGTTGCAGGTTATAAAGAAAAGGAAAAAAATGAAATTTTATTTAAAAAAAGGACTATTTGAAAGATACATACACACACGTATATAAAATTGTAGGTAGAGGAGGAATCCAAGATGGCAGTAGACGACATGGACACATTTTGAACACAGGGAAAATAGCTACAACATCGCAGAAATACAAACCATCTGAGTAACAACTTAAGAAGAGTCAACTCCAGGGTTTTACCTGGCGAACCAGGGACTAGTGAGGGTCCAGGGCAGGACTCCCAGATAGTCAGGGAAACAGACTTACCAGCTGCTGAACAAGGACCCTGGGCCCAGAGCAGAGACCAGTGGCGCAGATAGAGACCCGAGACCTGGAGCAGAGGCCAGTAGCACGGGACACAGGCCCAAGGCACAGAACAGAGGCCAGTGATGGAGAGCAGAGGCCAGCAGCCTAGAGCAGAGACCCGGGTCCCAGATCAGAGGCCAACAGCCTGAAGCAGAGGCCCAGGTCACAAAACGGAGGCCAGCAGCCCAGAGCAGAGGCCAGTGTGGAGCCCAGTGCAGAACAGAGGCCCACATGGAGCCTGCCATGGAAATGGTCACAGAGACACTCAAATACCAACAAGTAGTTCCAAACCCCGGACTGGGTTACTCACCAGCCTCCAGAGCACCCAGCTTCTATGCCGGCATTCCAAACAGGAGAACTACAGTATCACCAAGATTTATCTCCAGCAGAGCAGCAATCTGAGAGGTGCAAGCATATCCAGGCTTACCCAGAAAGCTGTTGAACATACAGGTACCTCTACTGGATATACAATCATGTGGAAGAACATTGCATCCAGACAGGGCAGAGGGCTGCTCTTCCTGCACCAGCACAGTGTCCTGCAGGTCTGATCACTTCAGGGGCTTGAGAGGCAGCCCCAACTGCTAGATAGAGGTACCTCCCGGCTCCCCAAGCACCCAGCATTTATACAGTCACTCCAACACCCTAAAGAGGACCAGCAGTGGCACTGAAATGGTAAGATCAGATCGGGCTGAAAGGTGGGTGGTCAAGTTATAAGGCTGCGGAACTCCACTGAGTCCAAGCCCAGCAGACAGGTTGTGGTGTTCATATCAGTGCCTTGCCCCTTCTTAGTAGGGTACCCTGTCTTCAGCATCTACAGCTCCTGCACAGGAGCAGTGAATTCTTGGCTTTTGTGCACTGCCCGAGTGATACAGACAGACTATAAGGCATTACTGCTTAGGGCCTATAGGAGCAGAGGTGCACTTGGGACCGCTTAGAAGAAGCTACCTAGGGGTTCCACAACCACAGACCTGACCCTCGGATCAGACACATGAGGGGCAGGAGATCTGCAGCTCTAGCCTACAATCTGTGGTCCTCTGAGCCCCAAAATCACTAGGAAGACCTGTTAGCACTGAAGATCCTGCAGGCTGGAATAACTCATCCCACCCAATCCCTGACCTGAGTCCCCACTTGGGACACAACGGTAAGGGGTGAATTTTGGGGGGATCCACCGAGATGCAGCCCCATCTCAAGACCCTACCTAGTTTGTGTTAAGTTACAGACCTCCAAGATTATACAGACTCTACACCAAAGCTGCCTCCTTGGCACCAGGTCCAGAAGACATCAGGAACAATCAGCTTAGGGCAACCAGATGGCTAAAGGTCAGCGAAAGAACAAAACAGACAAAAATCAGGGAAATATGACTCCAGCAAAATTCAGTGAGGTTAACACAGCAAGACCTGAACATCCCACCACAGCTGAAACACATGAAAATGATGACAAATCTATACTTAGGAAAATGATGGAGTCCTTAAAAGGAGAAATTAAATCCCTGAAAGAATTTAAAGAATCCTCAATTTTACAAATCAAAGCAATGGAGAATACCAATGGAGACCTCCAAGTCAATGTGGCCCAACTTGAATGGGAAAGAGACAAGGCAATGAAAGATTTGAAAGATCTTCAGACAAAGGCAAGAAAATTGGATCAGGAAATGTCTAAAATGAATAAAATTGTTCAAGACTTGAAAATGGAAGTGGAAGCAATAAAGAAAACATAAGCAGAAACAATCCTGGAGGTGGAAAGTCAAGGGAGGAGAACAGAAACTACAAACATGAGTATCAAAAATAGGATACAAGAGAGTGAAGACAGAATCTAAGGCATGGAAGATTCGATTGAAGAAATCAGTACAACAACCAAAGAAAATGAGAAATCTAAAAAAGTTCTCACTCACAACATCCAAGATATCAAGGACTCAATGAGAAGACAGAGCCTAAGAATTATAGGCATAGAGGAAAGAGAAGATGCCTGACTCTAAGGTCCAAGAAACATCTTCAACAAAATCATAGAAGAAAACTTCCCAAACCTACAGAAAGAGATGCCAGTAAAATTCCAAGAAGCATACAGAACACCAAACAGATTAGACCAGAAAAAAATTCCCCTTACCACATAATAATTGAAACTCCAAATGTACAGAACAAAGAAAGAATATTAACATCTGTAAGAGAAAAAGGCCAAGTAACATACAATGGCAGACACATCAGAATTTTCCTGATGGGGGACTTCTCAGAAACTTTAAAAGCCAGAAGGGCCTGGGCAGACATCCTACAAGCCCTAAGAGAACATGTGTGCCCAGCCAGACTACTATACCAGCAAAACTCTCTATCAGCATAGACAGAGAAAACAAGATATTCCATGACAAAACCAAATTTAAACAGTATCTACCCACAAATCCAGCCCTATAGAAGATCCTAGAAGGAAAATTACAACCTAGAGAAGATAACTAAATCCAAGAAAACATAGGAACTAAAAAACTTTACTGCAGCTAAGCCAAAAGAAACACACAACCACCACCTACACCAAAATAACAGGAAATAGCAGCGTTTAGTCATTAATATCCCTCAATATCAATGGACTCAACTCCCCAATAAAAAGACATAGGCTTACAGAATAGATCTGTAAACAAGACCCGTCATTTTGCTTCATAAAAGAAACACACCTCACTAACAAAGATAGAGGCTACCTCAGAGTAAAGGGCTGGGAAAAGGTTTTCCAAGCAAATGGGCTCAGAAAGCAGGCTGGAGTAACCATCCTAATATCAATTAAAATAGATTTTCAAGTGAAATTAATAAAAAAAAAGATAAGGAAGTACACTACATACTCATTAAAGGAAAAATTCATCAGGATGATATCTCAATACTGAATATCTATGCCCCAAATACAAGGGTACCCACATTTGTAAAAGAAACTCTTCTAAAGCTTAAACCACACATTGATCCCCCATATTAGTAGTGGGAGACTTCAACACCCCACTTACAACAATGGACAGGTTATTGAGACAGAAACCAAACACAGAAATAATGAGACTAACAGAGGTCATGAACCAAATGGATCTAACAGGTATCTACAAAACATTTCACACAAACACAAAAGAATACACCTTCTTCTCAGCACCACACAGAACCTTCTCCAAAACTGACCATATAGTTGGACACAAAGCAAGCCTCAAAGTTATAAGAAAAATGAAATAATGCCTTGTATCTTATAAGAACACCATGGAATAAAGCTGGATTTCAACAACAACACTAATAACAGAAAGCCTGTACATTCATGGAAACTGAACAACTCTTTACTGGATGACCACTGGCTCAGGAAAGAAATAAAGAAGGAAATCAAAGACTTCTTAAAATCCAACAAAAATGAAGGCACAACATACCCAAACCTATGGAATACAATGAAAGCAGTGCTACAAGGAAAGTTCATAGCACTAAGTGCCTTCAAAAAGAAAATTGTGACAGCTCATATTAGCAAATTAATAGCAGAACTGGAAGATATGGAAAAAAAGAAGCAAACACTCCCAAGAGGAGCAGAAGTCAGGAAATTATCAAACTTAAGGCTGAAATTAACAACTTGGAAACAAAAAGAACAACACAAAACCAAGAGTTGGTTCTTCGAGAAAATCAACAAAATAGACAAACCCTTAGCCAAATTAACTAAAAGGCAGAGGGGAAAAAAACAAAATCAGAAATAAAAGGAGAAATAACAACAGACATTGAGGAAATCCAGAGAATCTTTAGGTCCTACTTTAAAAATCTGTACTCCACCAAATTTGAAAACCTAAGCAAAATGAACAACTTTCTTGGTAGATTCCACCTACCAAAGTTAATTCAAGATCAAGTTAAGAGATTAACTAGTCCTATAACCCCTAAGGATATAGAAACAGTCAATAAAAGTCTCCCAACCAAAAAAAAAAAATCCAGGTGCAGATGGTTTTAGCACAGAATTCTACCAGGCCTGCAAAGAAGACCTAATAACAATAGTCTTCAAACTCTTCCACAAAATAGAAAGAGAAGGAACCCTGCCAAACTCATTCTATGAGGCCACAATCACCCTGATTCCTAAACCACACAAAGACCCAACAAAGAAAGAAAACTTCATTTTTCCTCATGAATATAAAAGCAAAAGTACTTAATAAAATACTGGCAAACCGAATCCAAGAACACATCAAAAGTGTTATACACTGTGATCAAGTAGGCTTCATCCCAGGAATGCAGGGAAGGTTCAACATATAAAAATTCATCAACCATATGGTAATAAAAATCCATCAGTCCATATGGTAATTCACCATTTAAACAAGGTGAAAGAAAAAAAAAAAACACATGATCATCTTGCTGGATGCTGGAAAAGCATTTGACAAAATCCAACACCCCTTCATGCTAAAAGTTCTGGAGAGAATGGGCATCCAAGGACCATATCTAGCAATAATAAAGGCAATATACAGCAAGCCAGTAGCCAACATCAAATTAAATGGAGAGAAACTTAAAGCATTTCCTCTAAACTCGGGGACAAGCCAAGGATGTCCACTTTCACCATATCTCTTCAACATAGTTCTTGAAGTTCTTGCTAGAGCAATAAGGCAACTAAAGGCGATCAAGGAAATTGGAAAGGAAGAAATCAAATTATCCCGATTCGTAGACAATATGATAGTATGCATAAGCGACCCCAAAAATTCCACCAGAGAACTCTTACAGCTGATAAACATCTTCAGCAAGGTGGCTGGATACAAAATTAATTTTAAAAAAATCAGAAGCCCTTCTTTATACAACAAACAAATGGACTGAGAAAGAAATTAGGGAAACAACACCCTTCACAATAGCCACAAACAATATGGAATATCTGGGTGTAACTCTAACCAAGCAAGTAAAGGACCTGTATGACAAGAAGTGCAAGTCCTTGAAGAAAGAAATTGAAGAGGCCATCAGAAGATGTAAAGATCTCCCATGCTCATGGATTGGTAGAATCAACATAATAAAAATGGGCATTCTGCCAAAAGCAATATACAGATTCAATGAAATTCCTATCAAAATATCACCACAACTCTTTATAGGCCTGGAAAAAGCAATTCTCAACTTCATATGGAATAACAAAAAACCCAGAATAGCTAAATCAATCCTGTACAATAAAACAAAAACATCTGGAAGTATCACCACTACAGATTTTAAACTATACTACAGAGCAATAGTAATAAAACAGAATGGTACTAGTATAGAAGCAGACCAGTGGATCAATGGGAATCCAATTGAAGACCCAAAAATGAACCCACACACCTATAGTCACTTAATTTTTAACAAAGAAACCAAACCTGGACAATGGAAAAAGGACAGAATCTTCAACAAATGGTGCTGGTATAACTGGATAGCGACATGTAAAGAATGAAATTAGACATACTTATAACCTTGCACAAAACTTAAGTCCAAATGGATCAAAGACCTTAACATAAAGCCCAACACACTAAATCTAATAGAAGAGAAAGTGGGGAAAGACTTGAACTCATTGGCACAGGAGACAACTTTGTGAACAGAACAGCAATAGCTCAGCCTCTAAGACCAACAATCAATAAATGGGACCTCATGAAACTTAGAAGCTTTTGTAAGGCAAAGGTCACTGTCATTAGAAAAAATGGCAACCTACATATTGGGAAAAGATCTTAACAACCCAACTTCCAACAAAGGGCTAATATCCAAAATTTATAAAGAACTCAAGAAATTAAACACCAAGAAACCAAATAATCCAATCAAAAAATGGGAAACAGAGCTAAACCAAGAATTCTCAAAGGAGGAATCTCTATTGGCAGTGAGACATTTGAAGAAATGCTCAACATCCTTAATCATCAGAGAAACGCAACTCAAGATGAATCTGAGATTCCATCTCATGCCTGTCAGAATGGCTAAGATCAAAAACACAAATGACAGCACATGCTGGTGAGGTTGTGGAGAAAGGGGAACACTACTCCATTGTTGGTGGGAGTGCAAACTTATACAACCACTATGGAAATCAGCCTGGAGATATCTTAGAAAACTTGAAGTAGCCCTACCTCAAGACCTAGCCATACCACTTCTGGGTATCCACCCAAAGGATTCCTCACCAAACCACAAGGACATATCCTCATCTATGTTCATAGCAGCCTTATTTGTAATAGCTAGAAACTGGAAACAACCCAAGTGTCCCTCAACTGACAAATGGATAAAAAAAATTGTGGTACATTTATATAATAGAATACTACTCAGCTATCAGAAAAAGGAAATCATGCAATTCACAGCCAAATAAATGGAACTAGAAAAGCTCATCCTGAGTGAGCTAACCCAGTCTCAGAAAGATGCCCATGGCATCTACTCACTTTTAATTGGATTTTAGCCATATTGTACAGGATTGCTGTTCTACAACCAACACTCCAAAAGGATCAGGAACATAGACTTTGTTACCAGTTAATGTGACAATTTGCCCTAGGGGTGCTACCAGGTAGGCCCCCAGTGCAATAGGAAGCTCTTAACTCTCATAAGACTGTTGAACAGAGAGGGGCTTATATGTAGGGACACTCCACATCGGAGGAGTGGGATAAGTGGGAGAGGGAAGAGAGGGTGGGCGGGTGGAACTGGCAGGGGTGGAAAGATGGTAGCATGATGGAGATGTAACTTGAAGTAATAAACATTGAATAAAAAAGATTGTATGTAGAATGAAAAAGACAAAATCATGAAAAAGTACAAAATATCTATATTTGATAATAAGTAATATTTCTCAGGTACTAACAATTCAATGATTTGTTTAGCAAATATTTACTAAGAGATGGACAAAAGTTAATTAAATGGAGCTTGACTTTTTTAACTCAGGAAATTAAACACCACCAACCCTATAACCCAATAAAAAATGAGGTACAGAACTAAACTGAGAATTCACAAAGAAGAATCTCTAAAGGCCGAGAGGCACTTGAAGAAATGCTCGACATCCTTACTCATCTGGGAAATGCAACTAAAAATGACTCTGAGATTCCATCTCACACCTGTCAGAATGACTAAGATAAAAAACTTAAGAGATGGCACATGCTGGAGAGGATGTGGAAAAAGAGGAACACTCCTCCATTGCTGGTGGGCATGCAAACTTGTACAACCACTTTTGAAATCAATCTGGCGATATCTTAGAAAATTGGGAATAGTTCTACCTCAAGACCCAGCCATACCACTCCTGGGCATATATCCAAAAGATATTCCACCAAACCACAAGGACATCACCTCCACAATGTTCATAGCAGCTTTATTCGTAATAGCCAGAAACTGAACACAACTCAGATGTCCTTCAACCAAAGAATGGATTAAAAAAAAAAACCTGTGGTACATTTACACAATGGAATACTTCTCAGCTATCAGAAACAAGGAAATCATGCAATTTGCAACTAAATGGATTGATCTAGAAAAGCTCATCCTAAGTGAGCTAACTCAGACCCAGAAAGATACACATAGTATGTACTCTCTTATAAGTGCATATTAACCATATAGTACAGGACAGCCATCCTACAACCAAAAGACCCAAACAGACAGGAACCTAACATAACTATCCTATGAAAAACTCCACCTAGCAGCGAATCATGGACACTATTGCTTGTTAGTGGAACACCTTGCCCTGGCTTGGCTGCTATTTCAAGCCCCAGTAGAAAAGGAAGCAGCTCTTAGCCCCCATGTGACTGATGAACTGAGGGGGTTTGATATGTGGGGGCTCCTCTCATCCAAGGAGGAGTGGATGGAAATGGGAAAGAGGGAGGGAAGGAGGGAGAGTGGAAGCTAGAGGGGAAGAGGGACAGGACTTTGATATAGATGTCACTTAAAAAAATAAATTAAAAAAGAAAAGAAACCATAACATTTCAAATTAATGCTCAAACCTAGTACATAGTTGTCAATATTAGAGTTGAAACAAGCTAAAGGGATGGAGAAAAGATGAAATAGATAGCTTTTACATTTATACCTATACCACCTGTGGCTACAATGAAATTGAGAACTTCTTCCTGGCTCTAAGGATGGAAAATATTCCCAACTTCAGTACACAAAGTGACAACTTGGAACTCCTGATGAAAAGAACTATAGATTATATTGTTTATAATGATTCAGAAATATCTCTGAATTGGGTAATTTTAAAATAAGAAGGGTGGTGGATGATATATGCATGGAGATACTTTTTTTTAATGAAAAGAGACACCATGCTTTTGTGAGAACAAAAAGTATCCCCCATAAACTCTCACATTTAAACAGATGGTTCTTATGGAGCTGGAGAGATAGCTCAGAAGGTAAGGGTGCTTGCTGTTCTTACAGAGGTCTGGGGTTCAATTCCTGGGACCCACATGGCAGACCAAAAGCATTTGTAACCCCAGTCCCAGGGAGGTTCTGACACCCTCTTCTGACCTCTGAAGGCACAAGGAATGCATGTGGTACATAGACATACATATGAGCAAAATAAACGTTAGCATAAAATAAATAAATCTAAAAAATATTAAACATTCGGCTCCCTAGTTGGTGATGCTGTTTGGGAAGGTTCAGGTGGTGTGGCCTTGCTGGAGGAAGTATGTCACTAGTGAAGGGCTTTGAGATGTTAGCCCCTTTTGCTTCCAGTTTCCTCTCTCTGCTTTGTGCTACAGTTAAGTGTCTCAGCTTCCTTTTCTTGTCTGCCTGCTCCCATGCTTCCCTGGCAATGTGGACTCTTATCACGCTGGAACTGTAAGAACAAATAAACTCCGCCCTCTATAAGTCGCATTAGGTCATGGTGTTTTATCGCAGCAACATAAAAATAACTGATAGGAACCACAAAGAGACGGGATCACAAAATAACTTCAGCATAATTACCTGAATTGCACTCTGTATTAACAGTAGGTGTTTGTTAAGTTCATTTTCCCTCTCTCATTATCTGCTGACAAATGATGCTCACAAGGGAGAGTATATAATCCAGGGTGGACCAAACTTTATGCCACATTAATTGGTAGTTGCTTCTAGATGGGCCTTCAGCTCCAGCATGAACAACCCTTTCCAGTAACTGATGTGTATGCTGACTGCCTGCCTTCCAACAGCATCTTTCCTACAGTGAGAGTAGTATTCATGCTGCATGTGAGTGAACAGACATGAGCCAGCTGGTGATAACTCTAAATCCCACCAGACTTTAGATTCATCCCTGGTGCCAACTAAAATATGCTTTCTCAATCATAAAAACCAATAAATGTCCCCTTTCGGAAGTGATCTAAAACATGAGTCAGATTTTTGATATTTTGCTATTTTCTATCAAAGAAACTAAGCCAGGCAAAGCCTACTGACAACATGAAGACAGTGCTTGGAAACCTATCATTTATCATATCACATTTATTAATTAATAGGTAATTATTTTACATCTTAATAACTTGGAAATTTTATGGCTAATATAAACTTCTAATAAGAATGAAAAAACTATAATTATTGATTAGATAAAACTCTAGCTAAGAGGAAAGACATATATATAATACTTTTCAAAATTATGAAACAATAAAAGATAAGCACATGGCATTGGTGAGGTTTCTTAGATATTAACAAAATTTTGGAGTCTATGAAACTCCCCTTAGGGCACCCAACATCCCAGGGACTCTCACACAGATCCTGTGTCCACACATGCAAATCTTTTCATAGCGCATACAAGATAATGATATAACAGATGGATTATCTGTCTGACTTCTCCAGAAGACCCTGAGACTTCAGGAGTTAGCTGCTTCCCATTCACCTCTAGGTTTTTGGCTGGGTATATGGTAATGCATCCTTGTTGATGGGTAGAAGAGGTGTTGGTCAAATCTACAGTGTATTCTAAAGCTGTATCAATCAAAGTTGTGGTATTAGTGAAATGATAGAATCACAGAACACTGGAGCAGAATTACAAGCCTAGAGACAAGCCCACACAAATGTACTAAATTGAGATGCAAAGGCATCTCAGGAACGTCTTTCTAGTAAGTGGTGTCAGAATAGTTTTACATAAGTTGTACAAAAGGAAACCACAGAATGGATCAATTCCTCATGTGACTTGCAGACCTTGCTGCTCAGGGAATCCTAAATGTAAATAAACAAAACATAGGAGCTCTTCATGTCCTTGGTTTGAAATAAATATGCATGACACTCAAAACATGATCCATGAAAGAAAAAATTAAATATGTGAACTTCATGAAGATGGAACCTTTTTTGTGAAAAAGACACTGCTAAGAGAATTTTAACATGAGTCACATTCTGGGGAAAATATGAGTATATCATATATCTAACAATGTAATTTTTATCCAGTCTCAAAAAGACTTTGAAAACTCAACCACACACACAATGTAAAACATGAACAAGAAGATCTGGATGGCCTGTTAGCAAGGGTCTCCAGATGAACACAACAAATTGAATCTTTGTCTTGAGATACTTAATTCAAAGAACTGGCTGTGCAGCTATGGCAAGCTGCAGTTCCAACGCCAGCCAGTAGGGAGTGACACAGAGAAGAGCTGGTGCCAAGGCAGGGTGCTTCAGGTGTCCTCCTCCCCATGAAATGCCTGTGTTTCTTTTCAAGGCCTTCAACCAAGTAGATGAGGCCCACAGGCATGACAGATGGGAGTTGGCTTCCCAGAGTCTATCGATCTCAGTGATAAATACACAAAACAGACACCCTGACAGAACCACCCTGATATGTTCTTCCAAGTGACTTGGTGCCGTAGTCTAGGAAAATTGTTGCAAAGCATTAAATAAACACTTAAGAGGTGCCCAATGTCATTAGATGTTACAGAAATGTAAACAAAACCCCAAACGAAAGTCTACCATACACACACCCATTGGGATAGCCAAGGAAAAATTGTCCAATAAGCAAACCTCAAAAGAATTACAACACAACCAACAAAATGTCACAATTTTAACTTCTAGAGAGAATATGCAGTAAGCTGATGTGCCATACCAAAGCCATACCAAATAGAAAAGAATGCAAACTAGTATAGTTATGATGAGAACTGTTGTGACATTTCCTACAATTTTAGGGCATAATTAATATATCCTAAAGCATAACAATACCATGCTACACATTAAGGAAATAATTTATATGCAGAACAAAACATGTACATGAACATATATATCAACATTATTCATAATCACACTAAACAAGAATTAACAAAATACCCTTCAGCAAGTGAAGATGAGAGATAGCTCATCTTGAGGAGGAAGAATACTCATTAATAAAAAGAAATGAATTATCATTTTCTCAATGTGGAATGTCAGCTGCTTCATATTATGGGGAAGAAGTTAGTACTTCAATGGTGCACACTCATGAATCCATCTGATTCCATTGACATGCATTCTTGACAACTCAAGGCTTTAAGGAAAGGAGACAGGTGAGTGTCCAAGGTTGAGCTGGTTGGGTTGTGACAATAAAGGTGAGCCTTGAGGAATTTGAGAGAAGATGGGTTCCTCTATATCTTATTTATGGTGAGAATTATACAAAATCATCTATCTCTCTATGTTGAAACTCAAAACTGCATGTAAAATAAATTCAGAATTAATACTAGACAGTTGCACTCATCTTTGTTGTTTGTGCTGTGTTCTTCATATGTTAATCTAGCTTGAACCATAAAAGTACAGACAGTAGACACTCCTTGGCAATGAGGGATATGCTGTCTCTGAACTAGTTGTTATTTGGGATATTCTAGAACTATTGATAATAACTAATTTCTACTCAAAGCCAACATCTTTTATTTTGAACTCTCCAAACCTTCGTAATACAGATATAGATAAAATTGCATGTGCTTATAAAACAATGCAAGACAGGAAGAAGTTCATCTAATGAAAAATTTCTTTTTAATTATCCAAATATTTTATTCCTCATCGAGGTCAGCTATAACATACTAGTAGCACCAAAGTGCTCTCAGCCACCATTCCTACCCAGTAAGAGTATTTTTTCACTAGTTTTTCTATAAAAACACTAAAACTATCCTTTAGATGATTAACAATTATAAAAGTTTTAATTCTGGAAATGTAATACTTATGAAGAATGAAGAAGAAATATAAACATCCTACAAAGCAATCAATTCATGGAAGCTGGAAGTGGACAAACACTTTTAGCAATACTCCTAGGGATAGTTTGTCCCTCATGGGCCCAAGGTTTGTGTACCTGTGTCTCAAGGCCATTACCACTTCTTCTTCCCATGACTGGTACCACTTCTGCTTCCTGTGGAAGTTACCACCTCTGGAAACAAGGCCTCACTCTTGAAATGGATCAAAACCTCATTATAGTTTTGGATCCAAATCACAGCAGCACTTTGAGGCCTTCAGGTTTCTGCATGCTGACAGGAGCAGAACACTGGATGAAAGTGCCACAGGAGAACTCCTACTTCATACAGAATGAATTAATTCCAGACAGTTAAAGGTTCTCAGCATTTCTGTGTCTGACTCTACCGACGTCATTTTAAAACTTTTATGGAGTTTAGCTGGCTCACTTTTCTGAGTCTATATTCATTTATCACAATGACTCTTCAATAGGATTTTTATGTGAAATTTTAACTCCTGAATAAAATGAGTTTAGTGTTCATTTTTTCATTGGGAAACTCCCAATAAAAAATCATTAATACTGTCAGTAACTATGAATATATATGCAGTATTTAGTACAGGTGTTACAAGTAAAAAGTACACCTATCTCTTAGAAATCTACCACCTAATTGTAATAGAAAATTATAATTTGTGGTCTGGGGAAATAATGGTTCCCTGGGAACACTGCTTTCTACACAAGCATGGGGAGCTGAACTTGAATTCCAAGAACTCACGTATGATGGTGCACATTCATCATTCAGTCATACATGTTAGTATTCCTATGCTGAGGTAAGAGGTAGAAACAGGAAGCGTGGGCCAGCTAGCCTGGTATATAATGTGTGTAGCAGAAAACAGCAGCAAAAAGAGACTCTCAAACAAGTTGGAAGGTGAGGACTGATGCCCAAAGGCTGTTCTTAGACTTTCATACACACTTACCTATAACACACACACACACACACACCTACCCCACATATCACACACACAGCACATACACACACCATATACACATACCATGTGTACACAAATTGTTAAAGTATTTGGAATTCATAATTTGAAAAGCATAGAGATTTTGATTCTGATAATAAACAGTATAGTGACTTGGATGAGACTGGCGTATATTGCTAAGAACAACTGGTGAGGATGTTAAAATGAACAGAAAAATCTTTGGGGAGATACGAGGGAACTATCGAGGAATAAGGGTGTTAGGAGCCAAGATTCTCAGAGAAGAAACATGCAAAGAGGGAGGTGTGACATTTAGCTTAACTTATTCCTTGAAAGTGTTTCCTGATTCATAGGCTGGGAAGTCAGAGAAAATCCCCAGCACTTTCAGAGCTTGGGAGTTCTCAAGTTCAGGCCCTCACAAAGGAGGGCCTCCTTAGACAACAAGCTGACAAGGAATGAGCTAAATTCCATGCAGTAAATTCCAGTCATCTCAACTCAGATTTAAAGTGATCGAGGAAAATATATAACCTCTCTGAAGGAAAATAATGGTATTTAAGGGCAAATTATTTCTCTATATTTCCACATGCAACATAAAAAATTAACTGAACATCTACCAAGAAAACCACTAGGCTGTACCAGTAAACCTACTAGCAAACAGTGGTAGTAAAAGAGGAGGGACAGATATTAGAGTCATTCGAAACCAGGTAAGGCCAACTGTGCTTAACATAGTCAAGAGAATTTTGGGAGTATGAATGATTCTGTAGATAACTAAAATTCAAATTGAAATTCTGGAGCAGAAAACTTCAGAAAGTAAAATTAGAGACTAACTAGATGGGTTTCATGGGACACTATCCGAAAAGTAGACTAGTATCCTAGCAGACAGGTCAGTGGGAAAAGACCCAGGTGAAACATGGGATATGAGCATGGATCGCATTAAATTTTTAAAAAATACATCATTTCCTGCCTTCACTTTCCTTCCTCTAACCTCTCCCATGTACTTCCCCCTTGCTCTGTCTCATTGCTTCCTTTTTTAAAGTTGTTGTATACACACACACACACACACACACACACACACATACTCTCTCTCTCCCTCTCTCTCTCTGTTCCTCTCTCTCCTAAATATATAAATACAACCCATGCCATATACTACATATGTTTACATACATATATATGAATATGTTTATGTATACATATACATGCATACATACATACATACATACATACATAAGATTTCAGGGCTGACCCCTTGGTATTAGATAACCAGCTGAGTGCTCTCTCTAGAAAAGACTATTCCCCCCACTCTCAGCATTCCTTCATTGCTTGCAGTTCTTTGTCTAGACTGAATGTCCTTATTCAGATCTTTTTAGGCAGCCATGTTAGTGAGACTTTATGGGTATAGTTTCCCTGACATGTCTAGAGGATGCCATCTCACCGCAGACATCCTGCAATCTTTCTGTCCCCTCTCCCCCAATGTTTCCCAAGCCTTAGGTGTAAGAATTGTGTTGTTGATGTATCAGTAGACCCATACTTAGAAAACATTTTGGCTTTGCACCTTATCACCTTGTACAAAACTCAAGTCCAAGTGGATCAAAGACCTTAACATAAGGCCCGTTACACTAAATCTACTGGAAGAAAAACCCTCAAACTCATTGGCACGGGTGACAACTTCCTGAACAGAACACCAACAGCTCAGGACCTAAGACCTGAAATCAATAAATGGGACCTCATGAAACTGAAAAGCTTCTGTAAGGCAAAGGACCCTGTCATTCGAACAAAATGGCAGCCTACAGACTGGGAAAAATATCTTCACCAACCCCACATCTGACAGAGGGCAAATATCCAAAATCTACAAAGAACTCAAGAAATTAAATGCCAAGAAACCAAATAATCCAATCAAAAAATGGGGAACAGAGCTAAACAGAATTCACAAAGGAAGAATCCCTAATGGCTGAGAGACACTTGAAGAAATGCTCAGCATCCTTAATCATCAAAGAAATGCAACTCAAGATGACTCTGAGATTCCATCTCACACCTGTCAGAATGGCTAAGATCAAAAGCTCAAATGACAGCACATGCTGGTGAGGTTGTGGAGAAAGGGGAACCCTCCTCCATTGCTGGTGGGAGTGCAGGCTTGTGCAACCACTATGGAGGTCAGTATGGCAATATCTTAGAAAACTTGGAATAGCTTTGCCTCAGGACCCAGCCATACCACTTCTGGGTATACACCCAAATGACTCCTAACCAAATCACAAGGAAGTTTCCTCATCTATGTTCATAGCAGCCTTATTAGTAATAGCTAGAAACTGGAAACAACCCAGATGTCCCTCAACTGACGAATGGATTAAAAAACTGTGATACATCTACACAATGGAATACTACTCAGCTATCAGAAACAAGGAAATTATGCAATTTGCAGCCAAATGGATGGAACTAGAAAAGCTCATTCTGAGTGAGCTAACCCAGACTCAGAAGGATACGCATGGCATCTATTCACTCATAGTTGGATTTTAGCCATATAGTACAGGATATCTATACCACAACCAATGCACCAAAGGGAACATGGACATAGACTTTTTGTTTTGTTTTGTTTTGCTTTGTTTTGTTTTCTCTCCCTGGCAACGAGACACTTTTCCCTGGTGGTGCTGCCTTGTAGGCCCCCAGTGTATGAGGAGGCTCTTGGCCCTCATATGACTTCTGAACTGGGGCAGTGGACTGATATGCATGGTCACTCCACTCCAGAGGAGTAGGATGGAAGGGTTAGGGGGTAGACAGTGGGAGAGTGGGACTAGGAAGGGTGGAAAGAGGACATTATGATGGAGATGTAACCTGAAGCAATAAATAAATAAATTTATTTAAAAAGTTTCTAAAATAAGAAAGACATCTGAGTGCAGTATGGTAGCGTAGTGCAGCACAGGGAGGCTGAGGCAGGCAGATTGTTAAATTGGATGACAGTTTGGGCTCCACAGCTTGTAACTTAGCCAGCCAGGACCACAAACCCAGAAGTTCTAAAGAAACCTCAAGAAGATTAAATAGAAAAGTATCAAGTACTTTTATCAAGTATCAAGCCAAGATTCTAAAAACACCCAAAACTTAAGGAAAACAAATGCATATGAAGAGGTGAAAGAGGCTAGTCTGAAAGGAGACATGCCCTTCTAGAAATGATAACACTTTGGAGAGAGCAGGATCCTCAGAGGACAGGCAAGCCAGTTACATTGTTGTGTGGAATAGATGTTTGGTGAGGTGCTACCTGGGGTTGGAGGCACAGTCAGCACTGGCCATTGCCTCTGTGCATTTCCCTAACTGATCTCATTGTTAGCTGCTTGTATTTTTTGAGTTATGGTTCATTTAGTTTCTGCTTTGCCCCGGTGGTTCTTGATAGCACCAGGAAGCTTTCAGAAATCCCACTGACTCAAGGAAAGGTCCTTGACCTTTCTCATCACATCTGTCTTCCTGGTCTTGCTAAGCATGTCCTCTACTCCATGAACTGATTCAGTAATAGGCATAGAAGATAATCATCCATGTTCTGGACATTACACATTTTCCAACTGAACTGCACGTATGTCTGATGGCATCTCAATCCTTGGCTGCCAGGTCATCAGTGGTTGCTCTCGGCACATTGGATCTGAGGCAGGCAGAAAAAGCTTCTCAAGAGCCTGCAATGAAGAATTGCTCCTGTGGAAACCAGGAATCTCTCTTTCTGTGATTTTATCTTTTTCTTTAAATATTCCTATTCGTCAGGTATTCCTGCTAGGAGATACAGTCATGCTTCTTTCTACTCACATCAAAGCTGGTGTGAACTAGATAACACTTGAACATGCCCTGTGAAACAGATAACAGGTTTAACTCTTCTTAAATCATAAAGTTAATAATGAGTCAGGAGACATGTTCCTTGAGCCCTGGCTCCAATTCACCGTGTGACCTTGGCAAAGCCCCGGGCGGGCGGTGCTCACCGATCATGTAGATCTTGCGTTGGGTGCTTACTCTGCTCTCGGCACTGTCACTGCGAGCTTTTCGCCCACTCTCTCTTTTAGCTGTAACAATCAAAGGGAAGCCAGAAAGCAATCACGCTTCAGCTGAGAAATCTAAGGCTTTCAGATTCCCTGCTCCTCAAATGCACAACTCCTAGGGATGAGTCCCCATCCCTCAAGCCCGTCTACAGACTCTCTGCTGTATCATCGCTGAAGCTATTGACATGATTAAGTGGGCTGATCGATGCAAGAACTTTAGCCCTTAGTGAACTCAATAAACTTACCTGCCAATACTGCAACCATTGCCTTCCACACGCCCATATGTTAACTATTTATATAAGGTAGGAAGAAACCAAAAAGTTAAATGGTCAATTAGATCCAAAAGGTATAACCAAATTGACCACTTATTCTAAAATATTCATTTTGGTGACAGTTGGCATTATTTATTTCAACTTCTAACATAAAATAAGAAGGTAAGATATCAAAATAGGTGGTAGTTAAAAATGAGCAAATAATTTTAAAGACCTTGCTATTACTCAGTAAAAAGTAACCAGACGTGTGTCCCCACTTGCTTCCTTCTGCCACTAGCATACCTGTTTGGTGAGATCCAGGTGTCATAGGCTCCAGGTGACAACTATCCACCAGGCATGTCTAGATTGCTATCACGGAGCGCATGTGCCACAGGATACCTGTAAATATAGCACAATGTAAGGCTGGGAACTTGTTTAAAGCCTTGTGAGGTTTTTGTTGTTGTTATTGTTACTGTTTTTTGTTTTTCCTATTTTTTGTGGCCCAGTTCCACCATTATTAAGGATGGGCTCTGTAGATGGCAGGGTCATGTCATGATGTCAAAAGGTCAGCCTACCTATGTGACACCGCTCAGCTCCGCTCAGCTTTCCCACAGGGGATCACAGAGGCACAGCTGCCAGAGCCCCATTTCACAGCAAGCTCACGAAGAGAGAATCAGTGCGGTCACCATTCATTCTCAGGACAAAAGACACCTCCAAGAGATGCCCGTCACAGCCACTCTGTCTTACTCCAATGCTTGATACGCTGTATTCTTGTCTCATCAATATTGTCACTGACAGTGATGAAGAGTGTCCTGGAATTCTCCTTGCCTGCCTATGGCCCGCCTTTCTGGTGACTCCAATTATAAACAGATGTTTTCTTGGCCTCTCTCACCTGAGAGTCACAGGGGAGCAGACACATTCTGGTGTCCCTCCTTGATGCTGATGGCATTCAGCCCAACCCACTGAGCAGAGGAGATGCACAAATAGTGAAAATCAAAAAGTGTCACACAGCCATGGAAACGTCCATGTAGTTTGGCTGGCTAGGTCACATTTCAGAAGAGCCATATAAAAGTCCTACTCACAGAAAACATGATTCTCCTCGTTTTTATAGCACGTTTCATAGCCCTGTATCTAAATTTTATTTAGCATTTTAAAAAACAAAATAGTATTACAAGCACTCATGACTTTTAAATTAGTAAATAACATAAATAAAACAGATTCCATCCTAGGAGACAGCTCAGTGAATAGATACTTGCTATCAAAGCTTGCAGATCTGAGTTATGACCCCCCAGAACCCAAGTAGGAAGCCAGACACTGTGGCCCACATCTACAACCCTAGTGCTGGGCAGGTGGACAGGAGGATCCCTGGGCTTTTATAGCCAGCCAATTTAGGAAACAACAAGCTTCAGGTTCAGTGGAGACCTTGTCTCAAAAAAAAAAAAAATAAGGTAGAGAGGAATAGAAGGCATCAACAGCAGCCTCTGTCCTCCACACATACAACTAAGTAACCAAGTAAATACAACTGAAAGACAAAAAGCTTTCTGGGTGAGCCCTTCGAAACAGAACCTGTGATTCAACATGATAATGTAGAAGTATTTGCTACCTCGAAAATAGGCAATTAATAGCTACTTTTATTCTTTTTTTCTATTTTATTTATTTGTTTGTTTGCTTATTTATTATTTATTTTTGAGACAGTCACTACCTAGACCAAGACAATCATGAACTCACAGAGATCCATGGCCTCTGCCTCATCAGTGCCTGCGTTAAAGGTGCCACAATACCTGGCAATATTTACTTTTATAATTTTATAAGAATGATACTAATCATAAAACTATTCAAGCTATTCAAAAGTGTAAGGGAGGAAAATACTGAAATATCCACAAATTTGCCATTATGCCATTTTATGTGTATTTTTCCAGCAGTAATTCATTTTATTGTGATCAATAACTGATGATTTAAAAACAAAAGGACTTGAACAGATGTTTCACAAAAGGATGTATACAGCCTGCTGATAAGCATGGGAAGGGCCCCTCAGCATCAGCAGTCATCAGACACATATGAGTTAAAGCTTCAACCACGTGTCATTTCACATCCACAGACAGGACTGTCTTTTTATATTTTTGGTTGTGAGCCTAGCCTTTAACAGCTGAGCCATCTCTCCAGCCCAGGATGTCATTTTAATTAAGGATTTACTTTATTTTTAATTTTGTGTGCATGTATGTGTGCGCATGCATGTGTGTTTTGGTGTGTGTGTGCATGTATATGTGTGTGTATGTGTTGGTATATGTGTGTTGGGGTGTGTGTGTGTGTGTGTGTGTATGTATGTGTTGGTATATATGTGTTGGTGTGTGTGTGTGTGTGTGTGTGTGTGTGTGTGTGTGCTGGTGTGCCTCTGTGTGAGTATATGCATGTGAAGGCAGGTGCCTGCAGAGTAAAGTAAGGTATTGTATTCCTCTGAAGCTGGAGTAATGGGCATTTGTGATTGAGGTCTTTAACTTTGCAGAGTCTACAAGAGCACAACAACCATTTAAGAAAAGAAATGATTGACAGACTCCATGAGGCCTTAGATAAGATAGGCCATGAAGACAAAGTGAACCATGTTTTCAAAAGATTCTAAATGCTAATCCGGATTGAAAGGTAATACTTTATATATTATCAAAAAACCAAATTTGCTCCAGGAAAAATATTACCTGACCCCCCCAAAAAAAGGTAATTGTCCCAGAGTTAGGATTAGGGCAGGGCTCTGTTCTTATCTTTCCAGGAGATTTAAAGCATCCATTCAAGGAATCCAGGGACAACTGGACAACGGAAACCTCAGCAGAAAACAGATCAGACACCAAAGAAGACGAGTGGCCCAGATGATCCAGCCTTGCAGACTTCTTCAATAGCAGTTTCCTCAAAAGTCTATAACCACAACAACTCAAAATCGCTAAGATCGTTCAGCTCCACAGACTACTCCAGCCAGATCTTCAGTAAAGTTCTGA